>APFE030332755.1:38787-77429 GCA_000404065.3 Pinus taeda
GCTTCAAAGCCACATCAAGCGAGCCTGAGCCATAACCTGCCACACCAGTTTTAGAGTTGTAGCCAGAGACAAAGATGCCTGTGAACATGCCTTCAGTGGGCAATCTGGGACACTTCCTCTAGCAGAAGACTTCAGCGTCTTGCCAGTTTTGGAAGAGTTCCGGAAACAAAAGTGAGAACACTTCCTCTAGCAGAAGACTCCAACTTCTTGCATGTTTTGGAAGAGTTCCAGGAATTGCATTAAGCATTCCAGAGTTGTTGGTCATCCTTAAACCATCACAGGTTGAGACTTCCCTTTTCAGGTTGAAGTTTTACCTTTTATGTGGGGTGAGACTTCCTTTTTATGGTTGAAGGTTTCCCTCTTTAAAACAATAGGATCACTTCCTCTAGCAGAAGACTTCAGCTTCTTGCCAGTTTTGGAAGAGTTCCGGGAACTGCACTAAGCGTTCCAGTGTTGGTGGCCATCCTTAAACCACCGCCTTATTATACCAACATTTCATAGAGCACATTCAGCCTAGTGCTGCCATGCATATTTGCACATTTTGTATTACAGCTCTCTTCTTGGACTCATACATAACCCTTCGGATTAAGGGGGGGAATGTTGACACCTAATCCTAATGGGTTAGTGTGGAACCGAACACGACTAAGTAGTCCAAGGGACCTTGGGATGTGAATCCCAACGGTCACCATATTGTACTATAAATGTACATCTTTTGTGAATAAAAATTGCAATGCAAGCTTTATCTTTCCTATTCTTTCTCGCTGTCCATGTCTGTTTAACAGAAATCAACATCAATAAACATAAATATTGCTATGATGGACTTGGAAACTACAAGAATATATTATAATCTTAAGCTGTCACACTATGTTACGATCTTGAATTGTGTACGTGGTCAGCAGCCATGAGGTTCGATAAGGTTCATAGGTTTGTCGAATTTTGAACCTCAATGTTGAAGTTTGACGAACTTGTGATATTGGTTTGGGTATTATACTTACAAAGTTCAAGGGACTAAAGTGTAAAACACATTTTAAATACCATCCTTTGGATGTTTGTGTTTTAAACAGGGAAATATCAACATTTGCAAAAAATGAGTGTCAGAGGGAATGGCTTCCTGAATCAATTGGATGACAGAATTTGAAGAACAATTATTGAACACAAACTAAATCAAAGGGAGTGACAGGATGTCCTAAATCATCTGACTATTTCAAAGTGAAAGCAAATGCCTGGCACTATTAGAGAATCCTGGAAGCACATCTCAAATATTCTGCTTGCCTTTGTTATGATGTATGTGTCAGAACAATATGTGTGTTCATTGAACAGGAAATCTGACTTGGCTATGTCTTGTGTATCAACTTTGACTGGGTGTGCAATTGCAGTGATTGCCTCTATGTTGCATTGGTATGTCTAAGAAACTTTTGTAAGCTTTTGTAGAAATTCAACAGGAGAATAAAAAAATCTATCTCTTGTGCGCCAGTTGAGGGGAATGCTTCCACATTTTAGTGTATGGACTGGTAGTTACTGTTAATACAACTATTGGTTTGAGAGTTCCAAGTGTGGTTGTTGAACGGGACTCCAAAATCTGAATTTCCAATAAAAAGCACAGTTCAAAGTTGATTTAGGAACTTTCGAAACAGGATCGAGGAGGAAGATTCTGGCAAAGCAACTGGAGAATGAAATATATGTGCATTGCACAATGAGTGATCTCATAAACTCAAAGTGCAGCAAAGAGGGTATATATATATATATATATATAGATAGATATATAGATAGATAGATATATATTGTGGAAGAGGCTGGGGGCTTGCTGAACTAAAGTGTGGGAGGTGGTAGCCTGCAAAATCCAATGGTGTGAAGTATCCAAGGCATGAATGGAGAATGACCTCAAACACTAAATTGAATTAAAAATAAACAGGAAATCTCAAATTTTAAATGTCCATGGAAAAAGTCAGACTCTATGATTCATTTACAGTTTGGCAAATAAATTGCAGATCTTAGAGGAGAGGATTAAATGGTGTAATTCTAGGATGATATACTTTCTGAAACTGAAAGGTCTAAGCTGTTCAAGTGCTTGAAAGTTGTAATGAATGGGTAAGATAAATGAGAAGAATTAACAGTATTACCTCTCCTTACATGCAAGCTTGAATCTAGTGATAGGCATACAAAGTATAAATCTGGCCTTATATGTAATAATTCTGTATTCAAGTCACAGAAGGGCCATGCAATGGTTCCCCTGTGATCTCTAAAACTGCTTTAGTCTGGTAAGGCAGGTTACAATTTTGTCTGTCACATAAAAAGACCTAGAATACAAAAAAATGTGAAGTTATAACATATGAAATTACATAAAATGATGTAGACAAAGCATATTGGACATAATGCCAAACAGTTTAAAGGATGTGTCTGGAACATCTTCAAGATGAAACTGGAATCAAATATCCATAATAACCAAAGTTCAATTGTTATACTACCTACAAGTTGATTTTGATGCGATTACAACAAAATTGAGTGATTGTGAAGTGAATTAGTGGATTTTCTAACAGCCAAGGTCAAGTCCAACTTTGCAGAAAAAGTAATGTGATTTATCTGTCTCAGAGTGAGATCTAATATTTAGACTACCAAATTGCTAAATGGGTATACCTATGAATGCTTCCTAATGGCTTGTAACGAGGAAAATTATCTTTTGGATCTGAGGTTATCTTCTTTAAAGTCCACATTTTTATTTACAACTTCATCTCAAGAAGGGGTGCTATGTATCAAACTTTGTCTGAAGGTCATATTACTGGCTTGCTTTCATTGCTTTAATACGGTAGAGCATAATAATTTTGTCGAACCTGAATGCATGCCTTCTGAACATGGCCAAGAGTAGTAATTGATTTCTAATTTTCTAGAGCTACAAATTATATTATCTTTAACATAGTGGAAAATAATTGCATCCTGACCATATTGTCCTAATGCAGAGTTGAAAACACTTCTACATTATCATAATAAAAATCTGAGGTAGGGATGCTCTATGCTTACTCAAGGTAGGTCCTATGAGTTGATCACCTAAATAAATACAGGTGGTGGAAGCTTGCAGAACCGATCTTGGAAAGATTACTTAGGATTTGTTGGATTTCTACCAAATATTTTAATATTCTTTTGAAGCAGACAAATATTCAGTGAAGATAGGGTTTTTATTTTTGGTATGTATGCTCAACAGCTTTGTCTACCTATGATTAAGTAAGACCCAACTTAATCCAAATCCAGACACTAGTTCCAGTGACTCTTTAGGAAAAAAAATAAAATGCGGTTTTGTATAAACAAGCCATATTTTGGACAGAGCTTGAATAAACTGGATCTGTTTCTATTTTTGCATCAAGAGGCACTCTACAGCCCAGTATGGGGGTAGATCTCACGTAAACATGTAAACGAAAACATTTAACATGTAATGTTTAACATTTAACATTCTTAATCTAATGTCGGCCCTATTTAGAAATCAATCTAATTATTATTATGTATAAACACAATATAAATTTAAAATATAAAGAGGCTTATGAACACTCAAAAAATAGGTATAGTAAATAAATAAAAATATAAATAAATTGGATGTATGGCATGGTAAATAAAACCTCTTTTTATACTTATGGTATGGAAAATAAATAAAAATATAAATAAACTAGAGGTATGGTAAATAAATAAAACCTCTTTTAATATTTACTCCATAAACCTCTTTATATTTATGAATACTCAAAAAAGAGGTTTTATTTAGGTGAAGCCTATGGGCCAAATACCATTTTAATACAATGGGCTGAAAACTATGGGCCAAATATTATATTTATGAAAGATGTATGGTAAAATAAAAATATAAATAAACCAGAAGTATGATAAATAAATAAAACATTTTTTATATTTACTTCATAATTCACTTTATATTTACGAACACTCAAAAAATAGGTTTTATTTAGGCCAAATACCATGGCCCAAATTATTATTAATACCATGCAGAAAATATTAACCCTAATATTAATATTAATAAAAATAAAGATGGCACATGGTATTGACCCATGGTATTCAAGTGGAATGTAGCCTATTTAAAGAGGGAAATTAAACCATCATAGATCCATTTTTTACTCTAGATCTACTAGGGGCTGAGAGGGATCAAATATCTTGATATGCTAACTTGCATAGAGCGAAAAAAGATTTGATCCCTCTCGGCGCTTGGTAAATCCAGAGTAAAGATGGATCTATAATGGTTGTTATCTATAGCAAACATTTTGATTAGTTTGCTTTTCCAATTCATGGAAACATGTCTTCCACCTATAAGCTGCCCCTCTTTTGGATGTTTGTTTCTGTTGCCTCTGGGTTTAGATAGTCAAATGGAATTGTAGTTGTTGTTTAGTCTTTAATAGTTTGCAGAATGTTGCCCAGAGAGATCATTATTGATAGCCGCCATTATCATTTGATTTGACCAATTCTTGTATTTAGCACTGTGTTTGGTGTTGCAGTTATCAAGATAATATTGCCAAAATCAACCTTGGTGATAATATCAGCAGTAATTATTGTGGTATTCTACTTTTTTGAAATTATTGCAATAATTTAGGTAATTATCACCGTAATTTCAAAATTATCGCCCTTTCCTTATCAATTTCAACTTTTTAGCATATTTTCCTTTTAACACTAATTTTTTAAAATTGAGTGAGGGGATTGAGATGCGAGTATAATTTGACAATCTCCATTGAGCAGACAAGGGGAAAGCTATTGTTTATAATGAAGATCTTTTGGTAAAAATCACAAGGGAAATATTGTGTTGACGTGTTTTGAACCACCCAGTGTGGTTCATCATGAAAATAATGAGAGTGATTCAGAAAAAATATTTCCAACTGTTTGAATATAACAGTAAATTCTGAATAATAAAGATATCTTTTATTAATAACGATTAATCAAAGAATATTTTGACTAATGTCAAAAGCATATTAATTTATAAATTAAATAATGAATGCAAATATCCAAAGTAAAAATATAAAAATAAATTAAATTATGAAGAGACAAGGACCATTCTATTATTAAAAATAAAGTAAATTAAATCAAGAAAATGACCATTCTATAAAATCGAAGAACAAAAATATATAATAGAAATATCATGGTTAAGAATATATCTTAAAAGTCTATTGTTTTCATGTCCCATGATTCATCTCATAAGGATACATACCCTAGTAGTTAATTGGTTCAGGATGCTTGAGCTCATAAGGATACATACCCTAGTAGTTAATTGGTTCAGGATGCTTGAGAGTGGTTTTGACCTCATTGGATTTCATATAGAGAAAGTAGAATTTTAAATCCCACTCAAACTCCAACAGACTTAACAGCTTTTAGGATATTATGATTGGCAGGATTGCAATATTTCTACTAGATTTTATGATGTATGAAGGTATGGAGCTAACATTATTCAAGATCATTTAGCACTCTATGTACCTTGATGTCAGTGGCATTCACTGTTGAGCTACTCCTTCATGACTCTAGTAAAAATGCACACTTCACTCGAGCAAAATCAATGATTAGGATGCTAAGCCTTTTCTATCTTATTTTAATGCTTAGGGGAGGATCTTGATGAGATGGATCCTAATATAGGCAGTGATTTTGATGTTATGTAGCTATTTGTTGTAGCATGATTTTCTGTCTTTCGGAGGCCATGCAAACCCTCTCTATTGATCTATTTTGATTCAAAGATGGACTGCACTCAATGATATTTTGGTTATATGCACCTTTTGTTATATACATGAGAATTTTTGCATATTTGTGTATGATAATTTGGACTCATATGCACATGAATATTTCTTTGCAAAGATTGAATATTATATGTATTTTTTTGATCAACCAATCTTTTGGTCTCGCTGTGATAACATTGTTGAGGATGTTCTCACCGTTTTCCATCAAGTAAACAAGGGGAAATATGGTATTTTCATGGCCATGCCTCATCTTATGAGATACATTTATTTTTGTTTTGCTATGCTTTTGTACTATTCTACGAGATCTTATGACTCGAGACAAATATCATATTTCAATATTGATATTTGACTTGAAATCTTATACATCAATTTGATTTTCATATTTATGTAGCAATGTGTTTGTTTGATGCTGATGTCATTTTAGAAGTTTACAAATTTAAAAAAAAATGATTATTTTTGTATTTTTTAAGTTTCCTGATAATTTCCCTGATATTGTTGATAATTTAAATTTTGAACCCCCCGCAATAATTGCCCATAATGATAAATGTAACTTTGATTCTTACAACTCACTTGCATGGTGTTTTCTGATATTTTGAAATGATATACAAGGTATTCATAAAGTGATGGAGCTTAACATTGTTTAACTACTATTAAAGGTCATATTAGACTCTATTGCCTGGATAGGCTAACACTGCTCATGGAATTCAGACTGAGACGAACAAGGCTGGAACTTGTAAATGGCTTGTTGAACAAGTTTATAAATCTGCAGTCAAAATGTGAATGAGAGGTGCATGGGAAAAACCTGGGATAGGGGCTTGGTTTGGGACATGATTTTCCATCCAAATTTTGAAGATTTTAATCTGGCATGGTGACATCCTAAATTCCTAATTATGAGTTTACTTTCAGATGTTCCTGTCTGTCAATGCTTTAAAGACACCCCTTCTCAAGGAAAGGGTTAAACAATTATTTGTTTTGAGGAGGCATTATTTCTCTTTAAAAGTTGTTTAGGCATGGAGTGGAACATTGGTGTGGTCAGTTATATCTTTTGGGGAAGAAGTTTGTTGTTTTCATCAAACAACTTTTTATCCATGGGAACAATGATCTGTGGTGGAATAGTACATTTGCCCTTTTTGAGAGGGAGGGAAGGCTACATGGTGGTTGTTGTGTGCGAATGGAGCCCCCCTCATTGGACAAAATACAATTGTGATTATGATAGAAGGTATCTGTTATCAGAGTCTCATCTCATCATTGTGCAGTCTTGAGAGAGATCGGAGGCTAGATGGTGGTCAATTGTGTGTGCGAAGGGTGTCATTCCAAAACTTTTGATTTTTGTTGTTATAGTTGCATTTGTTGGAAAACGCTTCAATTATCGCACGTGAAGAAAAACATCATAGGCGAAAGATCAGAGAAGCTCTTGAGATTATCAAGCATCCACATAATTTCAATCAGGGCCAATGGTATTGAGATTAGTGGAAGCTGGCTTCCCTTAATCAGAGAAATTAGGACATCTTAGGTATAGCGCCCAGTGGGTAGATTTCTCTCTCCTATTCTAGCAATTAGTAGTTAGTAGTTGCACTGTTACTCTCCATAATATTAATTTTCAAAACTCTATTAGGTATGAATTATAACATTTACAATAATAATTATGATAATAGCTATTACTATTATCATTAATTATTATTATGAAATGTTATTATTTATTATGACCTTTTAATAAATCCATTAATTAAATATACTATTAAATAAACTATTAATAAAAATCAATCTTTTAGTAGTAATTATTAGGATCTGATATTAAGTAATAATTATTAACTATTAATATAATAATTAATTATTATTAATACATTAACATTAATATTATTATTAAGTTTAATATTTTTATCAATATAATATATTTTTAGTGTTTAATATTTAATACTTAATATTTAATAATATTAATACACTAATATTATTTTTAGCAGTAATTATTTAAATATTTATATATTCACATATTATTATTAATATATATTGAATATAAATACTAATATTTAATGTAAATAAATATTATTATAATATTTATATATTCACATATTATTATTAATATATATTGAATATTAATACTAATATTTAATGTAAATAAATATTTATTATAATAATTTTGATTAATTATTATTTGGATCTACTATTGAATCTATTAACTGTATTAAACTCTTAATAATAAATTTAAACATTTAGTAGTAAAGATTAAATAATCAAAGAGTAAATAATCAAATTTATTATTACATTAAAAATAATTTTTTGAAATTACTTTAAAATACTTAAAACTTATATATATATATTCTCTCTCAATTGGTCTACTCCTATTATTATACAAAAATTGTTACAGTGAGGCAAGCCTCGAAGATTCCTGCCATGAGGTTGGCATTTGACACATTAATTCTTGTCATCCTGACTATGGAGCCAGCGATAGACTTACATCAGAGTGGTTGACTTCCAGGAACATGAACCTTTCCAAAAAAAAACTCCAAAACTAACCATGCAACGATCCATGACGAGGTTAAACTTTGCTGACTCCAGCGTAAATATAACTACAACAGAGTCCGACATAAACAAAACAATAACGGACTCCATCAAGTGGAGTTGACAAAGACCTGAAACAGGCACTGACGCAGTAGATTGAAAGGGAGGCGAACTCCTACTTCAGCTGCAGAACAAAAACTAAGGCATTGGCTGGTTCATTCGTCGGCTGAGGTAGACGACTGTTCCTCAACTATCTTGCAACCAAATTGCTTTGAATCACTTGAGTTTGCTTCTCTTGCTGGCGTGCTTGGACCTGCATCAGCTTCAGGGTTCATAGCGGACAGGCCTCCTGTGACTTGGCGCCGGTCGACATTAGGATTGGCCCGCCTCTGCTCTGCCGGAGCCCCAAGATGAGCCGCATTCTCACATTTTTCAATCGTGACCGAGACTATAAAGGAGGAGTTCGCCAGGGAGCAGGGAATGCAGAAACAGGCAGTGGGATGTGCATTGTGCTCATAGACATCATTCCGAGCACACCCTCTACCTCTTCCCCTGCCACTTCTGGTAGCCGGGTAATTAGCTCGACCAAACTCCAGCGCGTCCGAGGAAGGGTTTGAGGTGGTGGAGTGCTGATGAGTGGCGCGACCTCGGGAGCCGCCCCGCCTAGTCACCAGTTTGAGTCGTTCGCGCGGCATAGTGATGAACCAGGACGTGTCACAGGGGGGTGGTTACACGGAGGAGCGAATGCACAAAGGGGCGAGGAACGAATGCTCAAAGAGAGGCGAAGACAGAGGTAAATGCACAGAGGGAGGTAACTGAGGAGCGGATGTGCAGAGAGAGGTGGAAACAGAGACCGAATGACGCTGTGAACCTCTAGAGCCAGAGCCGAGCGGAAGAGCCAAGCTAGCAGAGACAGGCTGACTGAGTGGCACAGAGAGTCGCCCAGAGCAACAACCGTTGCAGAGCTGAGGGCCTAGAGCGGAACTGCGGGAGTGACGAACAACGGGACTGCCATCGCGCTATGAACCGGGAGACTGAGGGGTGTAGTGAATGTGCGCCATTTAATGTAGATGTGCAAGGACAACATGCCTTCCCATTGTCATAACAAATGGCACAACTGGGTTGCCACCTGCCCAGTCGACGTGCCGCCTTCGTACTTTGTCGCATGTCAAACACCCGCAGCCGAGAAATACTTAAAAAATATTAAAAATAAGGATAAAAAATGATTAAAACAGCCGACATCCAATTAAATCTTCTGACTTCAAACTATTAAAAACTATTTAATACCTTCATTCAAGCTCTTCTACTATCATCATGCAAGAATGTACTGATGATGGATCCCTGTTGGGATTTGAAACATTGATGATAAATGGTTTTTACTGTGGGTTCTCCGGTTGCTAAATTAGAAGTTGCATTTGTTATCATAGTCATAAAATTTCTCTCTTCATTTATCCCATATTGAATAATACATTTGTTAATGATGGTGACTTGTTCTATCGTTCAGCTCTCAAAATGCAAGGCGAGTATAAAGAACTTTTGGACTATTGTTCTGTTAATTTTAGATAACAATGGTATGTTCTATGTATGCTCTAACACAATTTACTTCAATGTTCCTTCAGCAGCCCAATGACGTTTCCAATTATTTCCAGTAGCAATGACATTAACTTAATCACATTGATAGTAAACCCTTCGATCAAATCTTCTTATTATTATTATTCAATAGTTCAACAGAGAGGGAGAGTACATAGATCAAATTTACTTGCCCAATACACAATCAAAACAACCTTGTCAAAATCAGCAATCAATAGTAGTCAAATGCAGCCCTAACTAGAAAGTCAATGCTGGTCAAATCAACAACAAAACTTCCTTCAAGCAGCTTGGTCAACAACCGTCCAATTTGACCTTTAAGAAGGGTCAAGTGAACTCTAAACAGTCCACCTAGCCTTAGTCAAACTCAGTCAAACTTCAGTGAATGCAGTCAAACAGTCTTGTGGTCAACGCAAGTCAAACTACCCCAAATGCCTCTGTTTCTGTGCCAGTGAATGTGGCCTTAAGAGATTGGAATTATGTCGAGAAAAACGCCGGCAAACAATCCTTGGTCAACGCTAGTTTGAACTATGAAATTTCGGCCTGTATTTGTCTTTGAAATTTTTGGTCTCTTGCCACACGTGCGAGAGAGAGAGAGAGAAGAACCCAAGCTGTACAAACCAATTTGATGTGAGAAGAGAGAAGCATGTGTGAGTGAGTGATGCCTAATGAGGAGAGAGGCCACTCCTATTTATACAATTCGTCGAGGGTGAGGACACACATCCGTTGGGCTCCTTGAGCCTTCATTTGACTGAGGCCGACCTTGACAATTTATGCATGAGAGAATACATTCAAAATTCGATTTCTGCTTGTCAGAGTGAGATGATATTTATATCAAAATTGGACCTTTTGAAAAGAGGAATCCAATGCAATAACCATCTCCATCATATGAGTTGTCCCAAGGTGGAATTTTGCTCTAGTTGCCAATTTTAATGCTCCCTTTCAACTAGGGAGAATTCCACTTAATCCATCTGTCATCATCATGCCATCTTTTTATCATGTACCATCTCTGTCATCACTGTTATGCTTTGCTCTGCTGAACCATGAAGTAATAATGAAGAAGTGATCATGAGTGAGTCACAAGACCTTACCACTTTCCATTGACAAAAGTCAGCCCTTGATCCCAGATCAAGTTGTTGAACACCATGCATCTTAGTCATAGGGAGTACAATAGTTCACGATGCGCCCATCGGTAGTGCTATGGTCTTCAACCACTTTTCCCAACTCATTAGCTAGATGAGAGGTACTTCCTATGCCTCTCAGACTCCATGGGTAGGATGTGTGCTAGAGCATCGACAAGAGAAGGTGAACCACTCATATTGCTCATATGCCATAGGAGAAGGTGACCCACTCATCATATGGTTGCTCATAGCTCCAAGAAGTACCCCAAGCCCCTAGGAGCTCCCATTGCTCAGTGTCCAACTCATACGAGACCCTCATAGGAGGGTCTTTCCATGACTCCAAGTCTCTCAGAAGGTTTAGAATTTGACCTTGCCCAATGTTTGTGACATGCTCATTTGTCCTAATGTGTTGAATCCTTATTGCTCTCCGTTGTACCGTATCCCAGATAAAGTGGTACTTGATATCAATGTGCTTGGAGTAGTCGTGGAATATGAGATTCTCTGAAGGTGAATCCCACTCTGGTTGTTGCAGAAGATCACAGTGGTATCCAACATGTGCTCAAATATCTCATTGAAGAGCTTCTTCAACCAAACAACTTCACAACAGGGATACGCGTAGCAATGTATTCAGCCTCGACGATGCTTAAAGCAACCAATTTCTACATCTCGCTCTTCCAAGATATTGAAGCAGACCCCAAAGAGAAGCAACGCCCAGATGTGCTCTTACGAACCACCACACTGCCAACCCAATCAATATTTGTAGCCTCAAATCCCCGACAGTGTATGTCAGACCATAATGGATTGTGCCTCGGAGATATCTCACGAGATTCTTAGCAGCAATCCAATGAATGTGATGAGGCTTGACCATAAATTGACTCAACGTGTTCACAATGAAGCATATGTCAAGATGAGAGTTGACCAGGAACATCAGGGTCACCACAAGTTGTCGATACTTAGAAGGGTTAGCTAATCCAGGCCCCAACAATGCCTCCACATAGCTTCTTGAAGTTGAGGTCCATTGGAGTAGATATAGAGTTGCAATCCACCATCCCACATCTCTCAAGCAACTTCACTATGTATTTTCCTTGAGAAAGGAAAATTTCATTTGGCTTTTGCTAGACCTCTAGTTCTAGGAAATAGTGCATCAGCCCTAGGTCCTTCATCTCGAATTTGGAAGCCAACTCCCTCTTGCATTAATGAATGAGAGGGTCATCACTCGTTAGAAAGAGATCATCAACATAAGGGACCAGAATGAGAGGCCTGTGCTTTTCAACCTTGAAGTATAGGTTCGGGTCAACATCGCTTCTTGTAAATCCCAGCTTCATAAGATAGCTATAAGTCCTCTCATATCAAGCCTTGAGGGTTTGCTTCAACCCATAGAGGGCTTTCTTCAACTTGCACACATGTGTCTTACGATCTTGAACTTCGAATCCCTTGGGTTTTTCTACATAGACTTCCTCTTTAAGCAAGCCATGCAAGAATGCAGTTTTGACATCCATTTGGTGTAGGCTCGAGCCATCCTTGCGAGGCAGCGAGGGCTATGATCGAAAGAATGGTGGTATATCAGGCAACTGGTGCAAATATCTCATCATAGTCTACTCCTTCCTTTTGAGAGAAGCGTCGAGCAACGAATCTGGCCTTGAACTTTTCAGGATTCCCATCAACTCCATGTTTGATCTTGTAGAGCCATTTTGAAGTGACCACTGACTTGTCCTTGGGTCTAGGAACCACATCCCAGACATCATTCTTCATGATCGACTCATATTCCTTGTTCATTGCATCTTTCCAGACTTGGTGTTTCATGACTTCTTCGAATGTACAAGGCTCAGATTGTACAATGGTACTCATGGTAGCTAAGTATCCTTGTTACCTATTCGGCTTCTTAGTTTCACGAAATTTCCTCCTCGGTGCAATTTGTTTCTCAACATCTTCAAGAGTATCTTTGAGCCACAAAGGTCTTTTTCTTGAAGTAGAGGGCTCACTAGAAGGTGGATCAGTGGGATCCATCGGACCTTCAACATTGGGCATTAGATCAGCCGTCGAATATTCATCTTGCTTTCCTGCATCAACATCATTGTCCTTCTTAGGGATAGGAAGATCTCAGACTTTCCTAAGGGCAAAATCTTCATTGAAAGTGATATCATGACTTATTTCCACTTCTCTTTGACCAAGCACATAAATTCTATATGCCTTCGAAGTTTAACTGTAGCCCACAAACATTCCTTTCTTTGCAGATGCATTTGCTTTGTTTCTTTTCTCTTTCGGCACATGAAAATATCCGACGCAACCAAAAATTCTAAAATGAGAAACATCAAGTTTCTTACCTGTGAAAACTTTTTCGGGTGTCTTGAAGTCCAATGCTTGATGTGGGCATCTATTTTGAACATACACAACAATGTTGGCAACTTCTCCCCATAAGAACTTTGGTAGGCCGTGGTCATGAAGCATGGCACGAGTGGCTTCTATGATAGTTCAATTTTTCCTTTCGACGACTCCATTTTGCTCAAGAGTATCCCATAAGAACTTTGGTAGGCCGTGGTCATGAAGCATGGCACGAGTGGCTTCTATGATAGTTCAATTTTTCCTTTCGACGACTCCATTTTGCTCAAGAGTATATATAGTAGTGGTCTCCCTCTTAATGCCAACTTCTTTACACATTGAATTCATTTGATTCATATTTGGTCCCATTATCAATCCTCAATATATTGATCTTCTTTCTGTTTGATTCTTGACCAAGGCTTTGAAAGAACCATTTGGATGTTTCATCCTTCTTCTTCAAGAAATAGATCCATGTTTTGCGAGAGAAGTCATCCACAAAAATTGCATAGTACAAATATCCACCCAAAGATGTATTGCATAGTACAAATATCCACCCAAAGATGTTACAGGCAACATAACTGATAGATCAGAATGGACGAATTGAAGAATATCAGTAGTTTGACTTTGACTTGAGGGGAATGGTCCCCTTGTATGTTTTCCAGCTGCACAACCCTGACACACTCCTTCATGATCTAAGTTGAATTCGGGAATACCTGTGACCCTCTTCCTTACATCAGGTAAGACTTTAAATAATGAACTTGAGCAAATCTTTGGTTCCATAATTCGGATCAAAGAGAAGTATCACAAGTCATAGCTCCCAAATGGACTTCCTCCAACTTGATAGAGACCTCAAACCATAAATCCAAGTGTAAATGCATCTTTGGGGTTCCTTTGCCAAACACGAACCTTCCCATCAATGAATGTTACCTTGAAACTTTTATCTTCCATTGTAGAAAAAGAGACTAGGTTCTTTTTCAGATCAGGTACATACAACACTTCTTGTAAATGAAGGGTTTGACCTTGATTTAAGTGAAGAGTAACAATCCCAATTCCTTTTACGGGATAAGTGGCATTATCCCCAGGTATAATCTCCATATTAGTCTTCTTTTCAATCAAGTTTGAGAGGGCCTCCTTGTACCCAGTGAAGTGAGTGCCTCAAGGCATCACTATCAATCAACCAATGATCCATGTATTCGGAGGAGAGTCAGTGGTGAGGGGAAAAATAGGTAAAATTCTGTTTTATTTTTTACAACATTAACTTCTTCATACTTAGAGTTTCTCGACTTCTTAGGAGGACAACCATTTCCATTTCGAGTAGTGGGAGCATTCCTCATTCCTTTGTTGTTGAATCGATTGTTCCTTTGATTGCCATTGCCCTTGTAGTTGTTGTTACCATCTCTTGGAGTATCCTTTTTGTGATGTCACTCTCTAGCAAAGTGGCCAAGCTTGTTGCAATTGAAGCATCTCCCTTGTCTCCCTTCTTTGAATCCTAAATTGAACCCTTGGGTGGAGAAGGCGATAGGATTGTTCTCATTTGAGGGCTTGTCTCTTTCCATCATCCTCTTATTTCTTCTTGAATGCATCTAACCAATAATTCATCAAATCCCAGAATCTTGTCATTGTTGAGGATGGCAGTGTTAAACACATCCCATTCCCTTGTAAGGTCTTCGAGTGCAATAAGAGTGAGCTCCCTGCACCAATAACTTCTCCCATAGATAGGAGATCATTAGGATTGAATGAATTCTCCTCTATTCATCTTGATGTCTTTCAACTTGTTCTTGAGAAAGAGAACTTGATTTGCATGATTTACTTTGAACATCCCAATTAGCGTGTCGTATATCTTCCTTAGATGTTTCCAAATCTGAAATATAGGCAACTAAAGGCTTGTGAATAGAATCAACAATAATTTTCATAGCTTTAACCTCACCTTTCTTGTACTTTGTTTTTGCAAAAGTGGGTGCACTTGAAGGAGGCTCCTCTAGTCTTCCTTTGACATGGTCCATAATATCATTTTCTTCTAAAGTCAAATCTAGAGACATCTTCCATGCATGATAGTTGAATTTGTCGTTAAGCTTGGCCTCCGATTTGAAGTAAGATGTAGTCGTCATTGGGACTAGTTCCAAGTTCTTGTACGACAACTTCCCTTAGTGATTGCTTTCCCTCACTCTTGCTTGGGCTTTGTCCTCACTCGAGCTCTGAAATCATGTTAATTTTAGATAACAATGATATGTTCTATGTATGCTATAACACAATTTACTTCAATGTTCCTTTAACAACCCAATGACAATTTCTAATTATTTCCAATAGCAATGACATTAACTTAATCACATTGACAGTAAATGCAGATAGAACATAAAAATATGTCTAGAAGACAAGCCAAGACAAGAGGACACAAGATTTGGCCGATGCCACGAAAAAACCCCAATGTGGGGAAAACTCATTGACCAAATCTTCTTATTATTATTCAATAGTTCAATAGAGAGGGAGTACATAGATCAAATTTACTTGCCCAATACACAGTCAAAACAACCTTGTCAAAATCAACAGTCAATCGTAGTCAATTGCAACCCTAATCAAGAAGTCAACGATGGTCAAATCAACAACAAAACTTCCTCCAAGCAGCTCGGTCAATAGCAGTCCAATTCGGCCTTCAAGAAGGGTCAAAGTCAACTCTAAACAGTCCAACCAAAGTTGGTCAAAGTTGGTCAAACTTCAATCAATGCTGCGGTCAAACAATCCTGTGTTCAATACAAGTCAAATTGCCCCAAATGCCTCGATTTTTATGCTAGAGAATGCGTCCTCAAGAGATAGGAATTTTGCCCAGAAAATTGCAGTCAAAGACAATCAAACAACCCCTGGTGAACGCTGGTCTACCCTCTGAAATTTTTGGCTTCCTACCACACGTGCGAGAGAGAAATAAGATAAGATAATTATATTTATGCCAAGTTACCGGATTCGCAGGGGTCGAGAATGAAACACGGATCCCCACATCCAAACCGGATCCGGATTCGGATCCTCTTGGATTCACGTATGAATGAAACACGGATCCCCACATCCAAACCGGATCCGGATTCGGATCCTCTTGGATTCACGTATGATCCACCAAGGTGGCGTTTCAACGTCAAATGGAACTTGGCCTTGTATTTAGGAGATGATTTATAACTAGTTTGGTGGTAGATTCGATGGTTTTGGAGATGGAATGGGCGTTGATAGCATATCGCAGGAGATTGCCTATTCGAGCGCCATGAGACCAACAACTGCCACTGGTGTACACTACTATGGCGACTACGTAAACAAGTTGCTAACCATTATCTTGCTTGGCAAAGTTGTTGCCAAAGCACATATTGGATTGGTTAGGCGCGCCGCCTTCTGAGGATTTTATAAACTTTCCTTCGAACCTATCAGAAGTATTATGCTAAGAATCCTACCCACCCTCTTGGTTTGCAATAGATCAGGCAAGCTTTTATTAAGGCAATGCGTGTAAGCAAAAATTGTTTTGTGGTTGGGGTGGCAACACATTGCAGGGGGTTGTTTGGTCGGGGTGTCAATAGCTTGGTCGAGGCCGTGGGCAACACAACAACAATGACGCTGGCTAGAGGGGGGCTCGTAGGCATTGGCAGCGAGTTGTGTTATAATATATATATATATATTTTTTGTAATTTATATTATATTTATGCAATGCAATTTTAATTAATTTTTTATTTATTCAATATATAGTATTATTAATATTTCATATGGCAAGTTGTTTTATTAAGTTTTGTTAATTTATGTTAATATTGGTGCATGCAATTTTAATTAATTTTTTATTATAATTAATTTAAATTAATTATAATGTTTTTTTTTGTAAGTTTAGGTAGATCTTTTTCTATTTATAAAACACAAGATACTAACCATAGGTGACCTCAGGTTGCCTAGTGGGAAACCAAGCTTTTTGGCCACCTATAAATAACATAAGCTGTCCAAAATTGGTATATCTGAAATCTTTCTAATCATGCTATGTAAACCGAACTATTGAAAATAGAGTTTTTATCTACTGTTCCTATAAAGAAACCTTCCGCTAAAAAAAGGACACAGTACTGATCTGAGAACAAAAAACTCAGTCTACGTTTTTTATTCATCCTGGTTTGGGTCTACCATTGCTGGGTCCGCTGTTGATCCTCCATGCTCTGGTCTCCTGTTCGCTATACTGGGGATGTGTCTCTCTATTCGGTCCATTCTCATGTCTTGTTTGCAGAGTTGGAATTGAATGGTCTGCAAGTCTTTTTTGTAGTCAAGCATGTCCTTGGTTATTAGAGCCATGCCCATTGATACTTGCTCAACTGCCTTGCAGAGCAACTTCTTCATGAGCCAATATAGGTGCAATGTCTGCTTGAATTGAGACATTATGCCTCTTGTGTTGCCTGGGTCTGATACCATACCCCTCCAGTCTTCCATCTCCTCCTTGGACTCTTCTTCCTTAACGTTCTTTTCCATTTCGTCAATTATTTCTCTGATACCTTCGTCCGTGTTTCTCATATAAGCACTGGCCGCTTCTTGCATGGTCTCGTCCATTGGGCAGCGACCTCTCTGTTCGACAGGGGTGTTATTGCTCTGAGGCCCTAGGCGATTGTTTGACCATCCCCAGTGGCCTTAACCACGACCATGTCTTGTCGGTGCCGTCTCTGTGCTACCCTCTATCTATTCATAGGACGAATAGTAGTGGGTTAGGATAAAATCATCTTCAGTCCAAATACCCATCCACTCAGGTTTTCGCTGTTTGTGGTTGCATTTTCCTATACCTAGGTCTCTCGGGGGATTATCCTCTCCTCTCTCCCTATTCCCTTCTGCTTTTTCCTTACTTAGATTTTTGGTACCATGCTCTCCTTTACCTGCACGATTCCCCGCTATGGTTCTGCGTTCCCTGGCTCGGGAGTTCCTCAGTGTGGTAAAGCCATTTACCATAGTCTCAGCACTGTCTCCCACCTCCCATGCAAATTGGTATCGTTCTCGGACCCGTCAGAGATCTCATGGGATGGCTTTAGCATCTTGCCAGGGTTCTCTTTCGGGTCGCCCGCCCATTCCTGCTTTCTTGCTTGCCCCGGGTTTACTTCCCCTACCCGACCTCCTTGCATGGTAACTCTTTCTCGACTCGCCACCCGCACATCCTCTCTGCCCCTCTCACTGGCTCTCTTTGTTTCACAGGCTATCAGCTCCTCCTCCATCTTATTGTCAATGACTATGCCCTTACCCTTCGCCTGCTTCAAAGTCCAACTCTTGGGCTCTTCCATTCCCTGAGGCCCGGACTTGTTACTCATCTGAATTCCCTCGGCAAGACCTTCTTTCGCCCCCCTGCCCCTAGTTCTAACCCCCCATCATTCTACATAAGGCAAAGTCAATTACAGAGAGACGACAGTTTACATACTCGGTGAAATGATCCCTGCCCGCTAGTATATTGCTTGGCTCCCTCGTCTTGCTCCTTCCTCTCCCTCTCCTTCTATCCTTCCCATCTGCCTTACTCCTCCTTACATACTCTCGCTTGCCACCACCTTGCTTTCTTGTCGTGTCGTTGTCAGCGTCCTTCCCACCTCTCGTCGGCCGGACATTCCCTTTGCCACCTCTCCTAACCAATCGGTGGTACCTCTCCACGTACCTCTTTGCTCTAATGCGGACAACAATGGCCCGTCCTCACTCCTTACTTTTGACATCGCCATTATGGCGCATTACATCCTCCGTCACCCCGATTGGGGGGATAATTATAATGTTAATTATAAAATCAAATAAATATTAAAATATTAACATTATATTTAATATAAATATTAAATATAATATATTTAATTATATTAATTATTAATATTTAATTTATACACTTTAATTATTAATGTGTAGTAAGTCTGCTTGGGTAGCTCAAGTGGCAGTTGCTGTGGAAATGAAGTCTCACTGAATCATAAGTAATCTTTGGGCTACCTCCCCCATAGCGGGGTGAATAATGGACATGTAAACTCGAAAATTAGAGAGTCCTACCAAGCTTACAATTTTTTATTTTATTTTATTTTTATGTTATATATTATAATATATATATATATATAATATATATTATATATTTATTTTATTTTTCTTTATTTTTGTTTTGTTGTTTATTTTTAATATTCTGTTTCTTATTAATGTGTAATTTATAATTTTAAAAACATATATTAATTTATATATATAGTTTTAATTATATTTGGGATGGTTCATACAAATGGAGATGTAGTGAATGCAGTAACATTCCAAATGGATCATAAACTAGGATGAAGGCCCATGCAAATTAAAATAGGTGTGTTGGTATGCACCTACTTTATATTATCATATTAGTAGAGTGATCACTCAGACACTCATTTTTGTGTTACTACTATCATTTTTGTATGAGGCAACATGCATCATTTCAGTGTTTAGTTTCATAAATTATCTAATGATTTAATTCTAATGTTGTGACTTAGTAATGGTTTTGATTTAGAACTATGTTTTATAAAATATAAAAAATGTTATTATATTTTTTTGTACTTGCCATATCCTCTTCGTATCTGGATCTTGGCTTTTCAAAAAACCAATGGATCCGTATCCAGATCCGAATCTGTATCAATATCTTGGTAACTTAGTATTGATGTCCAACTAATGACCACAAAGTAGGTCACAGGGATTGTTGAGAACAATGATGAACATACAATGTGGGAAAACCAAATGGTCTCCTATAACAAAAATACAATGCATGGATATAAAAGGTACAATGCAGGAACATAAAAGATACAATGTATGGAATGCCTTGACGGAGATAATGGGTCTGAGGATTAGACCCATCTCTCTTAACATCTAAGGCTGACAGAAGAACATTGTAAATAAAAACTCCACAAAGTTTGTTGGCCTGATGAAGGGCCAGTGGGAGGTGCAGACTGTCCACTAAATCGTTGTCCATAGGAGTTCGTGCACTGCTGAGGTCTGGAGGACCTAGTTTGTCTCCCAGGGATGGATCTAAGAAGAATTTGTTGTTGAGACCTCTTGTGGCAGGGTGAGGTCCCACTGATCTAGAGTTTGGATATGAAACAGTATAAATTAGTCCCTTTGTGCCCTTGTATGAAGGTACCCTGAAAAATATTGTGATCCTCTGTGTGGGGTCTGGTCTGAGATACTTGTGCATATATAGGGCCAAACATCTCTGATTGGGATCCTTGAAAAAGTCTGCAAGGGTCTGAGAGTCTCTGAACAAGCAATGGAACCTTCCTCTGATCTTGTAGTAGATAGGGCAACCAAAAATGAAGTGCACCTCGGTCTCTACTTCTTGTAAATGACATACTTGGTTTGGTATATCAATTTGGTGGTCCGTCTCTACTCGAAGTCTATGAGAACCTATTTTGAACTGGCCTAGAGGAATGTGAAGAGCATGCATCCAGTGGTGAAACGTACACTGGAGTCGAATAATGAGCCTGTCTCTCAACTCCAAAAGTGTTCAGCGTAGAAGGCCATCTTTGGGGCAACCCTCCCAAAGGATTTGCCCCAGGTGATCTGGACGAACTATATGTAGATGTCCTCCTTGATGATCTTGTTCAACCTCTGTCTAGTAGGTAGAAGGTGAGTAGGAGCATCCAAGAAATATTTGAAAGTAGGGAGACGATCCAACTGAATGCCCACTGACTCTAAAAGATCTGAAACCCCTATAAACCAACATCTAGCCCGACCCGGGGGAGTAGAACGGGCAACAGTCTCAAAAGAGCATTATGCCAAGTAGGGTAACAGTCCCTACTCGAGTGTGCAAATCCCTGGACACGATGCCAGAATGAGACCAAACTGAAGACTGTCTCAAGCCGAAAAGGCTGAGCTTCAAAATCTGCAAGGATGATGTGCTGAGGTACTGTCTGTTTGCATTAATGATGCGGCGGAAAAGAATAATCTGGACTTTCTCAACTGAAGTCCAATCAGACTCAAGTAAAGATGGTCCCCAAATCTCTGAGCCATATAGAACAGTGGGACGGATCAAGGTGTCCATGAGGACATCTTGGATGAGATGTCCTCATGAAGCCAAGCTGTAAGAACCAATCTGTTGTGAGGAGAGTTTAATGTGTGAGCAAGTGATGTCCAAATGAGGAGAGAGGTCACTCCTATTTATACAATTCACAATTTGTTGAGGGTGAGGAGACACATCCATTGTGCTCCTTGAGCCTTCATTTGACTGGGGCTGACCTTGACAATTTGTGCATGAGAGAGAATAAATTCAAAATTCCGTTTCTGCTTGTCAGAATGAGATGATCTTTATATCAAAATTAGACCTCTTGAAAAGAGGAATCCAATGCAATAATCATCTCCATCATATGAGCTGTGCCAAGGTGGAATTTGGCCCTAGTTGCCAATTTTAACATGTTCACTGCAAGACAAGTATAAAGAACTTCTGGATTTTTGTTGACTTCAGTTTCTTTATAATTTCTTAACTCTTTATGAATCACTGTAACTTTGTCGGTATTGAATCTGCTGCACATTCTTAATCATTACAACTGGATTTACCTTGAAACTGTTTCTACTTTCCCAGCTTTCATACAAGCATTAAGAAAATCTCAATAACTTCTGACCTGACAAATGAAGAGATTTAATAGAATAATTGTCGTTTGTTTTGGGTTAGTAAAATATTACTTGCTGACATATTCATTAAGATATTATAATCAGAGGTTCAAGATAAAGTCATAGCTTTCATGGCAAGATTAGCAGGCTCAGATACATTTCTTGATGCATTTTGATTCTTCCCAAGACACATATTTTGCCAATATCCATATGTTGATGTTTTTATTGTTCATTTCCTGCGTACTTATCTAACTTAACGTGTTCTTGCTAGTACAGGATTTGTGTGCACGTAGATGTGGTCCCTGTTATTTAACACTGTTTTTGTCCTGGAGGGTTTTGTACATTGCATACATGCCCATTGCTGAGTTGGCCAATAGAAATGAATTTCCAGTTTGAATTTATTTATTGCAGTTCAATATGTTAAAAAGTGACAATTATCTGCTACCATTGCTGTAAATAATAAAGAACTTGGATTTAGAGTCAAATTCTGTGAGTGAGATTGGATTTTGAGGGTTTCGTTCTGTAAGGCAGCCAAGTTGTGGTAGTTGGAAAGGCACCAAAAAAATTCACCAATTTTAAGGGTTGGTGTGGCCTGGGCTGGGTGTGATCCCCAGTTGATTTTGATGGCGTAGATGCCTCTAGGTCACAGTTTCTTAGACCACAGGCTAGTCCTGCAAGTCATGGACGTGCTATAGCAAACAAATAAAAGGTTGGATTTGGCTGGTTTTATTTATACTTAAATTTTCTTGTTTTAATTGTTTTTATTTTATAGATATGCTTTGTGAAATATACGCTCCTTGAGGATGAATCGGTTTCTCTTTTACTGCTTGTCAAACATAGTCTGATCATTACAGTAACAATATGTGCTGGCCATGAGGAAGGATACAAACTACTGTTAAACTTTTAATTTGGTTTTTTTTTTCCGTTTTTCTTTTTGTTTTTCCTTATTTATATACACACTTGATTCATAATAAGTTATATTGCTCTGTTTTCTCTGTGAAGTCAAATTTTGTATTATCCGAAAGCCTAATGTGTCTACTCTGTTGTATTGATTATCACTTCCAGTGAAATTGCTATCCATTATGGTTACGGTCAAGTATTCGTCATGTGAGTTTTTACCTAATAGGTGAAAAACATTGGCTACTTTGTTATTGAAATTGACCAACTTGTGCAGGACCATAGTGGCACAGAGCAGAACTTGTACCAAGCAGAAGCATACTCTGGTACATCAGCTGGCGGTGGGGATCAATTGAGTTCTGTTGGGGAAGACAACTTATCACAATATGTTGCAGAAAACGGCTCTTCATTTGAAGTTTCACAGGTAAATTTAAGGGATTTGGATTGTTACAGGTTAAACATTTCTCCATATACACACACATTTAAACACACTAACATGTTTTATTTACCTGAGTAACTTGTCTTTTGTGGGAGTATATCAAGAATTGAGTGACGTTCCTACCTAGCATAATGAAGCTCATCTTGTTACCTTTTTCTGCATTATGTAGAGTGATATCAGTCAGAGTCCCAAGAACCCTAGTCCTACATTAGATCACGAGTCTCATGCAAATGCTGAGCAGTTGCCTTCTCATCCTCAAGTGCCACATCAGAAACAACAGCAGCCTGCACCTGAGGGCCATCAAGAGCTGGACCTGGAACCTGAGGTGCATCAACGTCAGCCAGAATACCAGCGTAGGGATCAGCAGCAGTACTATTCCCAGAATGGTGGAACGTCAAGGGGTTATCAGGGGCAGAGAGGTGCACGTGGAATGGGATATGGAAGTGGCAGAGGGAGAGGTTACATGAATGTGCGGGGAGGCCGCACTGTCAGGGGTGGTAGTTATTCTGGTGGTCGTGGACAATACTATGACCAAGGCAATTACTACCCTAGAAACTATAACAGTGGAAGAGGACGTGGTAGAAGAAGTGATGAAATGGTTTACAACCATGGAACTGGTCCATCACAGAAATCTGCTATAGCAGCAACAAATTGAAATTAGTCCCACCAATTCCAATAGCAGGGGTATTAGATTACCCTATCTCATCTTTTGTTATAAAATGGGAACGTTGTTACTAGCTTCTGGGAAGTATATTGAAGGTAGAATACTGGTAGGTTTTACCGGTAGTCCCATGTTGAAAGGTGATGTAGAACTTTGGTCTCGGACGTGTTTTGACTCTTGAGTACTATTGCCTTTGTAGAAGACAGCTTGTGGTATACCATGGTATAATCAATCAAGTTCCAATTTTTGCATAGATACACTGAGATGCCTTTCAGTTATTTTGTTTTTGTGACCCCCCCACTCTTTTCCCATCGCACCCTTCTAATAAACAGCAGTTAAATGTATAAGATTTGGGGGACTCGGGGGTACCTCAGAGCATTTTAGATGCAATATGGGACATCAGTAGTAACTTCGTTAGATGAATCCATTACTAATCTAAGGGTTAGAAATTTGGACTAATGATAATTGTTTGGAGACTTTAACTTAAAATAACTTATTTTTGTGTTTATTTTGCAATTAAGGAGTATGATCTGCCTATGACATCATTGATGATTATCAAGTCGTGCTTATAAAATGGAAAGTTTTAATGTGGACACTGGCCTACGCCCTTACAATATCGGTTACTGAACTACTGGACTGAAGTCTGTGATGATCAGTTCTTTATTTCTTTATCCAAGGCCTTTGATTTTATGCTTTGTATAACTTCCACTAGTATTCAATGAAAGGTCTAATTTTATGAATTTGTAGGACCCCCGGGGGTGTGTCGGTGGTGGTGGTTGGGGCTTGTTTTACTTTGTGGATGGAGTTTGTGGCCTTGTCATACTTTTATTCTAACGTCATTTGTGTTTACATTTTAAGAGAACTCTCTATATCTTTAAATAATCTCTTCATTCACCTATTGCAGTGTATACTGGATCATTGCATGCCTTTCAAATAGCAAAGACGTTATACATCATCAATCTGCCTTGGGTTAACCATGGCGGTTATGTTCCAGTGACACAGGGCAGCAAATGCTCAACTATGTGACACATCTATCTAACTGCTAAAAGGAGGTGATTACGCTGCATTAACATTGCAATGCCATATCGTTCTATTAAACCGCGAAAGTGAAATTGAGAGACCGAAGTTGATAACGTAGTCGTAGTATTCTATACGAGCTTCGCTGATCTCAGAAAGGTTGGAAACTGCTATATTTTGTAGAAAAAACAGGTCCTACTTTTGAGATGAGGTAGACAAAAAGGGAAATACATGAATTAAAGGCACTCCATTATTCTTTGAGTCAAGTTCAACTCTAGAAGAACAAACTCCTGAAAAAGCTAGGAATGTGATTAGTATCTATGCGAGTTCGGAAGAAACATGCTATGTAGATCATCACGCAGTTTTGGCAGAAGTTTACAAAAAAATACTAATGTTTAGAACTGTCAACCTCTTTCCAAGGGAATAATCGGAATTGTTGGCTTTTGCCTGCGCCATCCTACGCCGTCTTTGAATATAAACACCGTCTTCGAATATAAACACAAACGACCACACAAACTACTGTAATAAATTTTAAACACAAACGACGACACAAACTAATATAACGATTCAAAATTTCATTTTGTATTTAATTTCAGTAAAAATTTGGCTTCCGCAAAAATTAGATCCGTCTGACATGAAATGACCATGTACTTTAAAGTTAAAATATCTGTTAGTGTTTTGAAAGCAGGGTTGTATTGTGTTAATAAAATTAGTTTATTTTTTTACCCTTTTCAAAATATGGTGAACCAATGGTGAATTATACCCACGTTGATTGATTATTCTGGGTGAGGGTTGATTATTTTAAGCTACCATTACAGCATGAAGAACCAGCATGAAGAACATCAATGGTGAATTATACCCACGTTGATTGATTATTCTGGGTGAGGGTTGATTATTTCGAGCTACCATTATAACATGAAGAACCAGCATGAAGGACCTTGAGAGTATATTTAACTGCCCTCAAGCTGGATTTGAGAGTATATTTGAAGAACCTTGAGAGTATATTTAACTGCCCTCAAGCTAGATTTACTAAAAACTTACTATTTAGCAAGAGCTGAGACATCACATTAGTGGGGGCATCTACCCTTTGAGCATTAAGGGTACAAACTTGTCTATTGAAATTGAAACGAGATGAATGGGAGAACAAAAGATACTCCCAGCTACTCAAGCCACCAACCCAGAACAAAATTGGACCAATTTTATTGAATACTGGGAGTTTTATTTAAGGGGCACCTGGGTGCTCACTCTGCAGTTGCCTTTTGCAGTGTCTGTAAGACTCATTTTTTTTTTTTTTTGTTTAAATTATTAATATTTTCTGAAATTGATAAACTAATAAATACGATTTTTTTGGGAAATTAAGACCTAATCAATTAATATAATTGATTCTTAGAACAAAGCCTTAACTTTGGTAATAATCGATCCGAATAAATTGTATCCAAAGCATTATGCACTTTCACAGCATAACGAAGGTTTAATTTAGGGATGTATAACGAAGGTCTAATTTAGGGATGCACAGTCGATGAAGAATTTGTATGATTGTTTGTGATATTTTTCCATTGTCAGATGAGTTATAGGACATATAAATGAGTTACAGGTGAGGGTGTGAATTTTAAGAAAAAAAGAGTATTTTAGATCGATTGCAGTCCAAATCCATAAACGAAGGTTTAATTGGGGGATGCAGAGTCGATGAAGGATTTGTATGATTGCTTGTCTTGTGATATTTTTTCTTTTCCATCGCCAAGAGTTGCAGTAGATATAAATGAGTTACATGTGAGGGTGTGAATTTTAAGAAAACAAGAGTCTTTTAGATCGAATTTGCAGGCTATGTTAGAAAATATAATTTCGAGAAGTATCGATGTTTTTGTTTAAGAAAATAAGTATTAATGTTTTTGTTTAAGAAAATATGTAATATAATGATGTTATTGTATTTGATTACAAGAGTTATGCAGAGAAAAATTTACATTCAAAACCTTGAAAAGGAAAAATATTGGACATTTAGGGTAGCTATTTTTCCTTTAAAATTTTAAGTGGAAAATATGGAATATTCAGGGTAGTGATTCTTTTGGGATGTTGAAGTGAATTTTAAATCTTTGACCATTGAGTGGGTAAAGGATCTTAAAGTGTTAAGTTTTATTTCTATGTATCTATTGGTCTTTTAGTGTAATGAATTATATTTTAATGTAATGAATTATATTTTTAATTGTATGATTAATTTTATCTATATATATTTTTCTTATTAATATATATATATTGAATTATTGTTGTGCTTAGAAGTGCTCTCTAGTCTAGCGATAAAGCTAGTCTAGTGTTTTAATGTAATGTTTTAACTTTTGATTCGTCAATTACTAAAATAATTAATAAATAAAATTTATTAAATAAAGCATATATTATAATTAAGTAACCTTTTGCTTAGTCAAAATAAATAAAATCACAAATGAAAACTCGATAATATAATAAAAATAAAAGTGGTCCATGGCATTGAGAATCTATGGTATTCATGTGGAATATAGCTTATTTAAAGGGGGAAATTAAAGTGACATTAGATCCACTTAACTTTGGATCTATTAAGGATGGAGAAAGATCAAATTTTTTGATATACAAATCTCTTTTAGAGTGAAAAGAGATTTGATTCCACCTAGTAGATCTAGAGTTAAGATGGATCTAGGCTGTAATAATGCATTTGTAAATGATATAGACATGTAAGACATTGCAATAAAGAAATAAGGTAAATGCATTTTTATGAGAATTATGATTTTATTTTATATTTTATATTTTATATATTACTTTTAAGCTATATTATTAGTAATGTGCTTTTTTATTCATGTTTTTGTTTTTAATATAGATTTTACAATATATTTAAAATATTTTATAAGTATATTATTGAATGTGTCATTCAGTTTTGTTAAGCCAACGTCACATGTTTGACATTTAGAGATTTAGTATCTTTAAAAAAGGAGAATTACAAAGAGAGTTTTACGATTTGGATATTTATTTTTGAGCGATTATCATTGGAATCTGGTTATAAAAAATTTGTTGGAATGAGAGTTGAATTTGTTTTTTTTTTCTTTAGCAGAATCTGATTCGAATACCCTAAAAAACCCTTATTGTACTTGGGTTGTTCAATCTCAACAATTGATAATATATTATTCCAACAATTAATCTAATTTTTTAATTAGATTTTGGACAAAAATGATTAGGAGAAAATGAATACAAAAAGTCAAAATCATAGCATGTTCAAACCACTCTCTTACAAATAGACAAAGATTTGTATCTTTGTATCTTTAAAAAAGGAGAATTACAAAGAGAGTTTTACGATTTGGATATTTATTTTTGAGCGATTATCATTGGAATCTGGTTATAAAAAAATCGTTCGGAATGAGAGTTGAATTTGTTTTTTTTTCTTTAGCAGAATCTGATTCAAATACCCTAAAAAACCCTTATTGTACTTGGGTTCAATCTCAACAATTGATAATGTATTATTCCAACAATTAATCTAATTTTTTTAATTAGATTTTGGACAAAAATGATTAGGAGAAAATGAATACAAAAAGTCAAAACCACTCTATTACAAATAGACAAAGATTTGAGACATTCATAGTGGTGTGATAGAGGGAGAATTTATATTGGATTTTTTTTTTCAAGAAAATAAAAACAAATGCAGGTCTTCGAGCCTAGCCCAACCGCCAAAGGTTGGAGATGTGGCAGTTTCCTAAAGGCTTCAATGAATAAGGAGGCTTGCTTGGTTAGGGTGATAACATATCAATTAGAAAATTGACTTATATGTAGAAGTCTAAAGCCATGTAAAATGAAATTTGTGGACGTATAGATGGATTTTTAAAGCAAGACATAGAGATGTGTAGCAACATATCATCATGTTTGGCAGAAATTTACATGACATTTGTTCTTTGGTACACCACTTTTTATTGGCTATAATTTTTTTCTTTAAAAAATAATGAGTGGTCATCGTAGTGTTAACATATTTTATTTGCAGATATAGGTAGTTGAATGCCAAAATTTTAGGACTATATTGGAAGGTATTGTATCATGTGTAATATAATCTCTCACATTTAGGTTTTATCACTATTATTAAAGTGTAAGTTAAAAAAAGGTCAAGATGGGGCATTTATATGGTCTCAATTTGTAAGAGCTAAGCACTTTATTATGTTAGTGGGTAATTTTCAGGGAACATTTGGGTCTATTTCTTAAAATATAAATAACGTCTTTGAAATATGCAAGAAAAATCAAAACACGAGTTGAAATTGAAAGTGGTCAAGACTTCAAGGTGTTAAAGAGATAACCAAAAACATTCCATGCTATTAGCAATTTGCATGACGTTCAAACACTAACCTCTGCAACAAACACATAGTAGGAAAAATGGTGTCATGGAAGGAAAGCATTGCTTGATAATGATAATGACTAGTTGTACAATGAAATGATGTATAATTAATTATTGAGCTACAATAGTTCCAATGGTGTTTTTGTTAAATCAAGGTCTCACAAAGGTAAGTCAATGGTAAGAATCATTGTGAAGCTTTATTAGGAAGGAAGTCCCAAGTAAGAAATTTCACAGTTTGGTTTTTTGGCACATGCATATGTTCCCAATAAAGATTTGACATAAAATGAAAACTATTAAGTAGGAAGTGTGTCTTTATTGGATACAACATTGAACTGAATACGTGCAATCTATATGTTCTAGTAAATAAGAAGATTCTTAGAAGATTATAGGTGGTCTTGATGATAAAATATCGCATGTGCAAACATCTAAATTATAAAATGATTTTTTTTAGATAGACACCTAAACACCAAAAATCCTCTTACATATAGGAGGAGCCAAACGAGAGGAGGAAGAAAAAGTAGAGTTGGACTTGGAGAAAATCAGTGGTCAATTAGTAAGAAAATGTCAAAATAGTTCTATAAGAGACCTTCAAGATGGAAGCTACATGAGATACAACAAGGAGATAGAGAACAAGATATTAGATGAACCTTATTTTGATAAATGAGGTGAATTTATCTAATCTAGTTTCCCTCTAATGAAGTAAACAAAAAATAAGAAGGGAGGAACACAATGCCATTAAGAGTAACACCTTAATGGAAACCAAGACTCGGAAGTTAGTTGAGTTGCCTCCAAATATGACACCAATAGGTTGCTAATGGGTATATTGAACTAAATTCAGCGTTTATGGTTTGATTGATAATTCTGAAGTCACATTTGTTGCAAATTGGTACATACAATAAGAAGGGATAGATTTTGTTCAGAGATAAAATTTCTTTCTATTATGGAAAAGAAAATTCATATATCCGTGAGAGTAAATTTCAATCGCGATAGATGTGTTTAGACCAATCTTCATCTATCTACTTACACAAATCACCACTGAGAAAAAACATAATAAATACATTTAGTCGAACCATAACATTTGCGAGTCTACTGACATGATAGGATCGCCTGATATCAAAGGACAAAATGAAAAATTGTCATAAGGCCAACACAGTATAAAAACAAAATTCGCTCTAGAGAGAGAGCCCTAACAAAGAACCCTGTAGTCGAAGACGCATGTTATAATGGGATGGAACCTTCTCCTGTCAAAGAGCCAAAGCAAAACTGTTGGAAGATGATGTGATCCGTAACAGAGCAACGACTCAATTTGGATAGTCGATTTGCTTCAGTGTTTTGAGATCGGTAGATGTGCAAAATGAGAAGATGAAGAAAATTCACTAAGAAATTTCTGATTTGAAATTTCCAAGTCTCGAGAGTAGGAGAACTTAGGGAACCCCTGTGGTTAGCGCAGTGAATAACAAATTTAGTGTCTCCCACAACAAACTTTCAATAGATTACGAGGAAACTTTCAATCCCACAACAAAGTTGATCATAATTGGAATACAAGTTGGATGGTATGTTAATAACACATTCTTAAATGGGGATTTTGATGGAAAAGTTTATATGGAGTAGCCAAAAGGAGTTTTACTATTGAAGGAGAGGAAAATTTGGTATGTATGTTAGCAAGGGTCTTATATGGATTAAAGCAAGCACTTAGAACTTGGTATGAAAAGATTTATTAGTATCTCAATTTAAGATACAATTTTGAGCCTACATTTTATCTCAAAGTAAAATGAGAAGAAATTACCATTATGGTTATATATATGGTGATGATTTAATAATTGAAGGTATTAGTACCAATTCAATGAATGAAAATATACAATCCTTGCAAAGTACTAGATACGATAAACTTGGGATTATCACATTACTTTTTGGGAATCAGAGTTTGTAACAAAAGGACAAGATTTTCATCCCACAAGAAAATTATGCATTGAAGTTGTTGAGAAAGTTAACAATGGAGGCCTTCCATTCTAGCTTAAATATTTCAAAGGACGATAATTTAGAGATTGTTAGTAAAACATCATATCATCACTTGTAGTTAGTTTAATATATCTCGTGACAACCAAGGCATACCTAAACTTTGTAGTTGGTATGTTCTCAAGGTACGTAAGTTATCCTAGCGAGATACATTGTATTGCTTAGGTATTTCAAAGGTACATTACAATTTGGTACTATCCTCAAGAAGTTGAAAATTTAGGTTAAAATGATTTTTCAAATGCAGGTTGGTTATGTGATGTAGATGGAAGAAATTTCATAATTTGTTATGCCTTAATATTGGTAGTGGAGTGATTTCACGGGCAAGTAACAAGGTAAATTTTGATGGCCTTTCATTAACAAAAGTGGCCTTATAGAGTAACAATCAAAGCACCATGTGAGACAATGTGGTTAGGTGGGATTTATGTGATTTGAACTAAAACAAATACAACAAACAATTTTATAGTGCGTTAATTGAAGTGCAATCAATATGTCAAATAATCTAGTTTTCATTCAAATGCAAAACATGTAGAAGTTTATTATCACTACAATAGGGAACATGTTAAGAAAACAAAGACATCATTGGTCTTTTGCAAGTCATAGTATTAGGAAGCATGTGTTTTCATCAAGGCGGTCAAAAAGAACAAGTTTGAGAAATTTCAAGCATTGTTAAGAGTCGTGGAAAACATAATAAATGTAAAGGGGATGAGTGTTACACATTTTAATGGTTATTTAATAAAGAGATAATCTAATGTTATGAAGTTATGATAACAAGTTATTGGAAAAGTTAACAATGGAGGGTTGCAATTCTAGCTTAAATATTTTAGAGGATGATAATTTAGAGGTTAGTAAAACATCATACGATCACTTGTAGTTAGTTTGATATATCTCACAACAAACAAGACATACATAAATTTTGTAGTTGGTATGTTCTCAAGGTATTTAAGTTATCCTAAGGAGACACATTGTATTGCTTAGGTATATCAAAGGTATATTACAATTTGGTACTATACTCAAGGAATTGAAAATTTTAGGTTAAAATGGTCTTTAAAATGTAGGTTGGTTATGTGATATAGATGGAAGAAATTTCATAATGTGTTATGCCTTAATCTTGGTAGTGGAGTGATTCCATGGGCAAGTAAAAAAGTAGATTTTGATGGTCCTTTCATTAACAAAAATTGGCCTTACAAAGTAATGGTCAAAGCAACCTGTGAGACAATTTGGTTGAAGTTTATTATTAGTATGTTAGGGAACATGTCAAGAATATAGAGACATAATCAGTGTTTTTCTAGTCACAATATTAGGTAGGATGTGTTTTCATCTAGGCGGTCAACAAGGACAAGTTTGAGAAATTTCAAGCATTGCTAAGAGTCATTGAAAACATAATAAATATAAATGGGAGGAGTGTTATACATTGTAATGGTCATTTAATAAAGAGGTAATTTAATGTTAAGAAGTTACGATATGAATTTGTTGAGAAAGTTAAGGATGGAGGGTTGCAATTCTAGCTTAAATATTTCAAAGGATGATAATATAGAGTTTGTTAGTAAACATCATATCATCACTTGTAGTTAGTTTGATATATCTCACAACAACCAAGGCATACCTAAACTTTGTAGTTGGTATGTTCTTAAGGTATTTAAGTTCCCCTAAGGAGACATATTGTATTGCTTAGGTATCAAAGGTATATTACAATTTGATAATGTACTCAAGAAGTTGAAAAATTTAGGTTAAAATGGTTTTCAAATGTAGGTTGGTTATGTGATGTAGATGGAAAAAAAATCATAGTGTGTTATGCCTTAATCTTGGTAGTGGAGTTATCTCATGGTCAAGTAAAGAAGTAAATTTAGATGGTCCTTTCATTAGCAAAGGCGGCATTACAAAGTAATGGTCAAAGCAACCTATGAGACGTTAATATGTGGGATTTGTGTGTTTTGAATCTTTAACAAATACAACAAACAATTTTATAGTGTGTTAATAAAAGTGCAATCAAGATGACATATTCTAGTTTCCATTCAAATGCAAAACATGTATAAGTTTATTATCACTACATTAAGGAACAAATTTTGAAAACAAAGATATAATTGGTATTTTGCAAGTCACTATATTATTTAGCATGTGTTTTCATCAAGGTGGTCATCAAGGACAAGTTTGAGAAATTTCAAGCATTGTTAAGAGTTATGGAAAACATAATAAATATAACGGGGAGGAGTGTTACACATTGTAATGGTTATTTAATAAAAAGAGAATGTAACGTTATGAAGTTACTATATGAAGTTACATATAGAGTTATGTTACACGTTAGAGATAACACAATGTTGAGACAAGATATGCCAAGGCGTGATTACATGAGTGGATCCTAAAAAGAATATTATAACTTGTTAGATATATATACAATACACATACATAATATGATCTCTTATTTGTGTTTCTTTGTCTCATATATTTTCCATATTTTGTTGTATAAATATGCACTGTTGATTTTATTAAACCCGAGTTTCTCTCTTCATTATAGAAATATCTAGGGAAGTTAACTCCTGTAATTTCTAATAACAATTTCTATATTGCTATCCTACTTTAAGCTGCTCTATTTATCTTTGCGAATCCCAACTCCTTGTTTTCCTTTAGGTGCCCTTTAAATTTCCTTAGATGCATCACTATTACAACTTAGTATGAAAGGATAAGATAATTATAAAATATCATAAATTTGAATAAAAGGCTAAAAAATATGAATTTGTCCATAGAAATACTTAATAATGATTTATGCTCAAGCTTCATGAGTGTGTAGCCCCATAAAAATTACCCTCAAGACATGATATAAACAAGTAGATAAAATTTCAAAACACAATAATTTTGTTAATTTTAAATGGTTATACATGGTTGCATTTGTTAAAAAAGTCTAATAATACAAGATAAGGATTAGGTAAATAGGCTAGTAGATCCTTCATATATTACTTAATTTGGGCCTATATTGCTGGTTAGGCTATTCTTTTGTAAGATACTACTAGATTCTCTTGATCCTTTACCATGTCATGCAATGAGGGATGGAACTAATACCCATACTGATACACATAGAATCTTATCCTACAACCCTTATTGAGCCTCTGATGCTTCGTACTTTGGTTAGCGATTGTCTACCATCCTCCCCCCCACACTCACACTCACACACACACACACACATATAATGAAATGGTTATAAAATAACATTCAAGATATATAGTATAGTTAATGCCATTATTTTATTTAAATGATCATATTCAAAAGTGTCATAAGGTACTTTCCATTAATGCTTTTTCCATTGATAAAAATAATGTTTCTCCCCTCCTTAACGCTCGACACACCTCCCACTTTAGGCTTTGCCATTGTGGCCATTAGGTTGAGTCTCTTTTTATGCAATTGGGTCAATCATGAACTATCATAACAATTTATGATTTAATGAGTTATATTTTCCAAGGGAAAGAACCAAATGGTATGTTGAAGAAAATAGAACTTACCACCTCATTACCACATTTCTTATCCCTACTAATATTTTGTTTGCATACTGTAGGTAATATTTCTTTAGAAGTAAACAATAGTTCTTAATTGGTGGGGATTTTTTGAAAGTTATTAGTGTAAATACACTAGATGTGCTCAATTAGGTGAAATTTTTGAATTAGATCGTGCTACTCTAAAATATGATGGTGTTTTCGTAGTAGTCCAAGGGGTTGGTTTACTTTTGGACATGCTACATTTGCTCTCCTTTTCTTTTCTGGACACACTTGGCATGGTTCTAGGATGGGTATTGCCTCAACCCACCTGGTAAAAGAGTGTGGCTGTAAGGATCCATCGAAAACCATTGCTAGAATTCTCCTTGAACTCACCAATGAAATCCAGGCCCCACTGCTTAAAAGGTGCCTCTGCTACCACAGGCTGCAAAGGTAAGGCTACCAAATGCTGCCTCCATGCAAATAACTGACAAGGTTGACATGCTCTCACAAACTTATGGACATCAGCCATGGGAAATAAGCCTACTCCTTAATCAAATCGGAGCGGGATATCGTTCGAAAGATGCAGTCTGAGTCTATGGAAAAAGTCAACAGTATTTCATTTTTTGAAGAAGTCTGGATTGAATTCTTTTCGTTCATTTCCAATCCAGTATGAAAAAAACTTTTCAATATTTCGACACTTCCTAGGAGGGAGTTCCGGGAGAATCTGTTCTATACTCATTCCATCATTTACTATTTTTTCATCTATACCCACCTATTTCAATCATACGATAAGTTGTTCAGATGGGTGGAAAAGAAAAATTTACTACTAATAGCTATTTGTGCAAGTGTTACGATTTGGAGCGGCGCGAACTTGTCGATCTATTTCTTGTTGGAGGTATCCCATCCCTACTGGTAACGAGGGACCGAGTTAATACGACCGGAGGTGCTTGTCGGTTGCCCACATCCATCTGTCCCAACAACATGATAAGTGAAAAAAAACACAACAGCAATTCTGCTGGGATAGGACCGTCAATATCCCCTGATTGCGTATCGCTACTATAAACGTTGGGGAGGTTGAACACTGAGATGGAGAACGGGCGCGTAGCAAGAAAAGCCCAAGCACTTTTCACTTGGCATGAGATGCGTAAGCAGGCTCCCAATCTAACCCCCCCCACCAATAAGTCAATTTCAACTTTAGTTGCTCCACTGATAAGGAGAGGATGCGTAAGCAGGCTCCCAATCTAACCCCCCCCACCAATAAGTCAATTTCAACTTTAGTTGCTTGACTGATAAGGAGAGGAGGCGTAAGCAGGCTCTCAGACGGGGGGCTTCAATAACCAACAATTGCTTACATCTTCGTACTTGGTACGGACGACACCACTTAGAACTTTGTTAGTACTGTCCCTATTTGCTTTAGATCACTGAGTTTTGTGTGGGATCGTCGGAGGATCGAAACTGCCCTATTCAGGAACTAAAACCTGACCTCCGCATATTGGACGAAAGGAAGGGCTGGCTGGCTCTCGGGTTGACACTTTCAGCATTCATATGAACAGAACCAAAACTTACTTACTAGATTAGATTCATTTCAGTAGGTGGGTGGCACAGGAACCACCGTTTGATCGTACGTGGAAACTGCCCTCTTGAATTGATGAACTGCAACAACCAGACCCCTGATCTTGCATGAATAGATGGAATAACTTTCAATGCAGTGCAGGCACGGAGTCTATTTAGCTAAAGCAAATTGAGAGTTATCAAACCTGGTGGATGCATGCCCCCCCTCTCTTCCCATTCCGGAAAGGTTAGCGAAGTAATGTTAGGGTATGAGTAGTTAACCCAGTCAAGATCCAGACCCAAGCCATAAGCGATAGAGAGGTATGAGAGTTAAACCCAGGTCAAAATCCAGATCCGAAACCAGATAGAGAGCTTGAAGTAGATCCAGTGGTTAAGCCATGATGAGCCTTATGATCAAACTATGAGTTTATAAGCACCAGAGTAGCAGTTCCTGACCTAGCACCAGTAACACCAGTAGTAGACCTAACATCAGTTTCTCTAGTAGTAGCAGCACGAGTAGCTTAAACTGTCTATGGTTCTCAAATTTGCGTTGATGTGGGACTGGAAATGGATATGAAGAACTATTTTCACTGAAGCTTGCCGCGCATTTACTGGTTTTCAACTAAATGAGATTACGAGTCAACAGGTGAAACCCCTGCCATCGTTCATAAGAATTGGGTGCTCCATAGGGTACTGATACATATGTTCCCAAGGATAGTTACCAGCAAGGCGTAGGTATGAGAGTTCCCAAGGTCCCGGAGGGCTTGCGCTCCTAGTGCAAGACGCCGACAGGGCTCGACTGATAAGGAGAGGATGCGGAGCACGCCGACAGCGCCCCCCACCCAATAAGCATCAAGGGCGCAGGGCTCGACCAACGCTAGTTACTTACCGCTGCACTCCTTGATATGCCTATTTCTCTTTACTTAAGGTATGACCTACTCCTCCCATCTGGTTCTCTTTACCTTGAACTGCTGCATAACAAAAATTAGTTATTAACCGGTTGCTTGCTTAGGTACTGACCAGTCATATTGACTCAGCCAGTGAGACAATGCTATCGTTGTGTGGTGGGATGGGAGGAATCATGGCGTAGGAACGGTGCGAAAATTCATACAGGTGCTGCATGGCTGTCGTCAGCTCGTGCATGAATGTGGTTAAGTCCGTATAAACGAGCGAACCGCTGTTTGTGTTGCTGAGACATGCGCTAATGATCAATGTCATCGCCGCCCCCCTTCTCAAGGCGAGGGTGAGTAAGCAAACTCTCAGAGCAAGCGCCTCTATTTTGATGATGACACTCCTATGAAGGCAGTGCAGCCGTGCACTCACAAGAGACGCCATTGATATGCTGGAGAAAGGTGGGATGACGGTCAAGTCCGCCATGGACCTTAGTTGGCGGGCCAGCACACGTACTAAAATGGCAATGAAATGGGAAGCAAGGCCGTAAGGTGGAGACGCAATCCGGAAATATTTCCTCAGTTCAGATTGTTTCTCTCCAACTCGAGAACATTTGAAGTTGAATCGCTTAATAATCGCGGGATCAACATTCCGCCGAGGAATATGTACCGTGCCCTGTACCCACCGCTAGTCACACCCTAGGAGTTGTATTTCGCCCGAAGCCATCAACAATGATCACCATATCTGATATATGTTCCACTAGGTGGACCCACTGTGGTTTGGTGTCTTATTGGTGCATACCACGCGTGGGGTCTTCGACTGGGGTGAAGTCGTAACAAGGTAGCATAGGGGAACCTCGGCTGGATCGGATCCCTCTTCCCCTCCTCTCAATACAGTACCAACGGTAGTCGAGTGTGCTAACGACCCTCACCATATGAATAGTGACCCTATGAAGAAGTAAGGTCCTAGGAGGTGTGGCGAACAAGAAGAATTCACCCACATACCGACTCAGAATAGTCCTGGGAATCTCAGAATCATATACCTTGAAAACTACCTTTGAAAACTATGTATTTGGGTGGGTGGGAATAGCCTTTGGAACAACCTATGCCCTACAGCATATGACCTCACCCTTGGTAACTTCAAACTACTAGACCTTCTTCCTTGGTGGGATCTTGAAACTCCTTTGGACCTTCCTAACACTATAACTTAACCTATGCTACCTACTACTGACCCTCCTGACACTCAGCCTTTGGAACCTTTGCATCAGAATTTCTCCTTGGTATTCAGCCCTTGGAACTGCCCTGGGACACGCCTTGGACAATCATACTTTGGTTGGGGACTACCCCTTGTAACAACCTATGCATATGACCTATTGGAAACATATTGAAACTCCTTGCCCTCAGAAGCGCAAGCCCTCCAGACCTTTCTTGGTGGGAACTTCTTATTACTTTTGTTCTGACTTTGGTGCTTGACTTCAGACTTTCAAAATAGATTTACAATCTTCCTTCCTTGGGAACCTCATAGCTACAAAATCCAGCTGATAAACTACTCCTTTCCCTAGGAAGCGCAAGCCCCTCCGG
>APFE030332755.1:101951-116799 GCA_000404065.3 Pinus taeda
GCACACCAATTTGTTTCATCTTTCTCGCTGTCACGAAATTTTCTAGAAAAAGAGCTGATTTTAAATCAGCGATATCTCTCTCATCTGAACTCTGATTCAACCACTTTTGAATTTGAATTTGGGTATTTTTTGCAAGGAATCCAGATATGCTATTTGTTTATGAAATTTTTTCACAAAAAGTTTCAGATATTCCCTGCAAACTTGCGGCCCAATTTTTTTTTTTTTTTTTTAACTTCGATTTCTCTTCTTCGTATACCATTCACAACTCTGATCAACTTGGCTCCGATACCATGTAGAAATTCTCCTATAGATTAAAATAATAATGCAATGTAACTAAAACAATATACTTAATCTACTTCTACAATCAAACGTGCGGAAGCTTAATCGATTTGAGTAAGATCAAACATAAAAAATATAATAGAGAAGAAGATTCAATAACACATGAAACACAGAGGAATACTCTGGGGAAAGCCTTAGCTAAAAACCCCACTATCTATATTATCATACAAGTGGAAATATCTCAAGATTACACAAAGCTTTAGCTCTCAAGCTATCCATCTCTCAGTACAATCCCTCACTGCTGCTCATAGACAGAATAGACAACACATATATCTTCCTTCAGTCCTCCAAGCCTCCTGTTTCCTTCCGCAGTTTCTCTTGGGTCCTCCAGCTGCAACCTGTGTGATTCTCACCTCACACACAACACTAACCTCTTAAATAACTGCGCAATCCTGAAGTAGTTAATTCCTTCTGCATGGATGAATTTCCTTTATAGGAAAATTCCTCCAATTGATAGTACACTGTCCCTTCCTTTAATCTCAACTGGGTATTTCTCTGAACTGACATGCATGAGTTATTTATGAGAGATTATTTAGTTATTTGGAGAACATTAGTTGCATGCATGCATGCATTAACTGACTAAACTCACAATTAGTTCCTCAAACTGTTTGGAACTAATTTAACTGGACTTAACTCCGTTAACTGAGCTAACTAATTATAACTCATCCTTATCTCCTTAATTAAGGGATAACTTCCTCAATCAAAGGGATAGCTATTGCATGTCTTCAAAAAGACTTTATGTTTGATTTTCTACAACTAATTAACTCAAGATGAATTAATTAATTATTTTTCAAACAACTGGTGAGACTAAATTCAAATTTTAATTCTCAATTTTAATTCAGGGACTAATGAAAATTGGAATATATCCTAAAATGCTATTTATAGCAATGCTATTTTTAGAATTTCTATTTTATCATTCATTTTTGCTATTTTCCACACTGGTACCTGAAATGCTATTTATAACAATTCTATTTATAGCATTTCTATTTTTAGCATTTCTTGTTGCTATTTTCAATAGTTTCCATCAAGGACAACACATTTACCATAGTGCCAACAACGTCCATAGAGTAGTGTTCCAAACATTCATAGTCCATGCATGAAGAACGTGCTGGCCTTAAAAGGCTTTTGTTATTAAACAAAAGTTCCAAGACACATGTTTACAATGTTCATCACTAGCCCCAATAGTGGGACACTAGAGCCACTCCTTGCTCCTCAAAGAACTAGCTGATCTCTCTAATGCCTTGCAAGAGGAGTCAAGGTGAAAATGTAATAAAAGAGAATAAATTATTTTTGTATGCCTTACTAGATGGGTTTCATGAGCAAGAAGTGTCATTAGGTCAAAGAATTCTTCTTGATGTCTTTATGAGTTATTAATATGTCAAAGAGTCATGTCATGTATAAAAGAAGCTTTTCATAAGTCTATGCTAATGTATACAAGTCTACAAAAGTATGTAGCAGCCCCCCAAAGACCAAGATCAATCCTCCATTAGCAAGCTCAAGAAGAGTGCAAGCAAAACGAGAAGGAGATCATCATGTCGGCTTCAAGATTGAATTAAATATATATTTAAATGTCATGATGGCTCAGAATTACTAGAAACAACATTTCACTCTTCAAGTCAGCTTGCATATGGACGTAACCACTATAAACACCCCATCAAGGTATCCACAAAAGGTAGATCAGATCTCACATTTTTCTCTCTAAAATTTCATATGGGTATATGAGTAGATCTGCACTACAGGAAGGCATGGTACAGATCTTGGATGGGTACAGGATCTTGGTGACAAGGTCTAATATTTTGTATGGGTGTAGGCAGAAAAGACTTCAGATGGCACAATGAGTCGTAGTCTTGGTGATAATGACAGTGAAGCCCTCACATATATATCTATGTAGTCTCGACATAACGGGTAGGAGCATTAATGACTGTTCTTATCACAGTCTTGACATTCATTCCATACACAGTCACCTACTTGATGGTCACTACCTCAAACTTAGTCACAGTATAGACATCGTTGTGAGGAGAAGGGTCATAATGATACAATCTTGGCATAGCTACAACAAACTTCGGTGAAAGTGCAGACACAGTCCTAGTCTCAAGTAAGAAGGATCTCAATGATACTCTGTTTCGGCATAATCATCACTGTCTCACAGTCTTGATGAAGAGTACCCCTGTGATCAATCTATCACGGCATACCTTCTAGGATAGTCATGATCCCAATTGTAACCATGATCTTGATGGTGCTCTAAAGATGATCTCGATGTAGTACACATCATTGCATACATACTAGTCATGATATCGTTCTTGAAGATCATGATCTCGATGAAGGTATATAGATCATCTCAATGGTGATTTCAAGGAAACAGCCATGGTGAAAAGATCATTTCATTGAAGATCTTAAGGAGCAGTCATGGTGCAACAATGATGCTCCCAATGATGGTAGCAGTAATGAATATCTCAATAGTGATGAAGAAGAGGATTGATGTCTTGGTCTTGGAGTGGCATAATAGGTCAAGGGTCATAGTTTTGGTATTCGTCAATTGGAATCTCTATAAGTATAATTTTGTGCAGGTTTTCCTCTCCAGGAGGGAAAGGTTCTGGCCCTGGCAGAATTCCAAACATCTTATGTCTGTGTCTCTTTGCTCTTGGTAGCAGTTTGATAAAGTAAACACACACACTAATAATGACAAGAAGATCAAGCTAAGATAAAATTGCAAAAACACTTCACAAATTGTTATCATGCTAAGAAGAATCACTTTAATTTTAGTTTCCCTAGAGTCTTCAACATGGTATTAGAGCGAAGGTTTAGAAGTCAAAGGAAGGGCAGAAAAGATGCATTCAAGGATAAAGAATCAAGGCAAGTTGTAGGAATCAAGATCTACATTCAAAAATAAAGACCTAGATCAAAGAAGTAGCCTATAACAATAGTCTACAACAACAAGGGTTTTGGAGAACAACAATAAAAAGATGAAGCATTCAGATCTCAGGATACATGGCAACAACTTTGGTGACTCCCATAGTTTCAATCTACAACATATCAGTGATAGTCACTATCTCAGATTGACTCCTTTCTATAAAAAACACAGTCCTGAAATCTCGGATTCTCATAACTTAACGATACATATTTGAGGTCATATATAGGAGTTTGAATAGACAGTACTTGATATAGAAGCTATACTAACTGATGGGTCTCTATATATCATGGCAAGCAACCTAAATTCGATGCTGCATACTACAAGGTTTCTTATGTAGGCTAATTATATCAAACAATTTGTTGGATAGATAAATCAAGATAGCTCGAAGGCAAGGAAGGCAATCTTCCTATCAAGGATCTCATCCAGAGGAAGCATCAATATATCTGCTCCAACTACTACCAACATGATCAAGGTGAAGATTTCATCTTCACAATCAAATAAGTATCTTTTTATTCTATAATCAAGTTTGGTTCTATGACTTCATGATTGCAAGAAGATCTATAGGTTGGATGCATCATCAAAGGTTCTTGCATGGAATAAGAAGGATTGTCATAATCCTTATGGAGAAGAGAAGTTAGTGAACATATCAAAGTCTCCTTTGAATTCATAAGAACTCTTAAGGTTCTCTCTTTCATATGTAGCAAGAAAGGAGAGATAAAAGGGATACATGAAATGCTAGAAGATATACTCTCTGAAGTACAATAAAGAAGGTATCAAAGAATGAAGAAATATATTCATGAGATCTCAATTGGGAGATCTGAAGAAATATGATAAGAAGATAATCATCTATGTTCTTAATAAGAAATATTGCAAGTGTCCTTGGGACATGGAATTTTCCTCATACAACAACCTGTGGTATCTATGCAAGATGGAAAAGGACAAGTTGAGGACAAAAGTGTTAAAGATTAAGAAGACTTAAACATGTGCAGAAAAGAAATGGAAGTTTTCAAGACATAATAGTATAGCTAAGATTCAATGCTATGAAAATAAGCTCATGTCATTGGAAGGATGAAGAAGCTGAAGAAAAGGGCCAAGGAAAGAGGGAGTAACAAATCTCTACTATGAGTGAGATGGTGTCCTTGTCAAAAGAGTCCTATCAGAAGTCCTTGCAGATATGACCATGGTAATAAGATGCATCATGGCATCATGGAAGCATTAAAAACAAGAGTTAATGATATCACCATGGGAATCATGAAGGACATAATCCATGGCAGTATAACATGAAGGACATAGCTCATGGGAACCTCATTGGATATTAAAGGAAAGGAAGAAGTCATACAGGTCAAAGGAAAAACTTGCCATATGGGGATATGAAAGATCCTGAAGATTCTTTGATGGAAAACTCAACGTAGGATTCACTAATATAGAGAGGTAGAAAGTGGTTCATCAAGAAATCCAACTTATGGAGTTCATGAGATGATGACATAAGAAATAAAGCAGATCAAGGGATTGAAGATCTTTTCAATCTAGGAAGCTGTTGAAAGTAGCAAAGGTAAAATGAGGTATGTATGCTTGTATTTGTATTTAGTATTGTAATGTCATGTCATATGGTTGCAGGTAACATGGACCAAGCATGATCAAGAGGAAAAAGATCTCCTCCTCAGAAAGGATGCACAAGGACATAAGTCAAACGAGATGAAATCAACATAATATATCCTCATATGAAGTATGAGGTGGTTGACTAAAATTGAAGAACTCTGATTGAAATCTCTTGAGAATGGAAGGTGTGAGGATGGGAGAGATCATGAAATATGCAACCATGATGAAGGAAATCAACATCCAAAGGATCGGGAAGATTTGACTAGGAAATCTCCCAGAAAGATATGAAGACTCTGATGGAAGTCTGAAAAGATGTAGACCCTTGACAACGTATGTCATTGGGAGATGTGTCAACATGTATGAAGGATGTTGATACCTATAAGAAGGTGTCACTGGAAAAGGCCATCACCAAAAAGGTAATATGTGATTTGTTTCTTGGTTTTTGACCTCTAGGAGAAAGTCTAGGTATGTGTGCAGGGCCAAGGTAAGGAGAGTCGTGAAGGATGTCACAACTATGTACCTTGTGATCTAGAGAAATCACCATTGAAGGAAAATTGAAGATAGATGGCCCTATGAAGGAAGCCCCAGATGTAAAGCCAAGGAGAATACTTTCCAAGAAAGAAGGAGTGACACGATAGAGGAAAGTGATGGATGGTTGAATCCTACATATGAAGAAATTGATGACATCAAGGTCTTGGATCATCAAACAACTAGAAGACCCTCTAAAGTACTCATGATAGATTCCCTATTTAAGAGGGAGCTTTGGGAGGTTCCTATGAGTAAAGGAACTTGAGTAAGTTTCTGAGTGAAGAGAAACTTGGAACTCATCCTTGGTTAAGAGGGAGAGTTAGACACGACATTCTTGTCTTCAGTTTGGAAGAAAGAATGGAGGATTGTGTAATCATCTGGCATCCAACACTATTTGAGGATGTGGTAGGGCATCCAAGACAAGAGTGGGCAAGAGGACCGATATTCTTGAGGGCTAGGACCCAAGATGAGAATAGTCCTAGTAGGTCATACTCGGAGAACACCTGGGTGGGTATGACCCTAAGAGAGACAATAATGATGCGTGTCTATAAGAAGTGTCATTAGGTCAAAGACTTCTTCTTGATATCTTTAGGATTTATTAATATGTCAAAGATTCATGTCATGTATAAAAGAAGCTCTTCATGAGTCTATGTAAATGTATACAAGTCTACACAGGTATATATTGTAGCAGCCCTCCAAAGAACAAGATCAATCCTCCATTAGCAAGCTCAAGAAGAGTGCAAGCAAAATGAGAAGGAGATAATCATGTTGGCTTCAAGATTGAATTAAATATATATTTAAATGTCATTTAGGCTCAAAATTAATGCACAACGTTTCACTCTTCAAGTTGGCTTGCATATGGACGTAACCACTATAAATACCCCGTCAAGGTATCCACAAAAGGTAGATCAGATCTCACATTTTTCTCTGTGAAATTTCGTATGGGTATAGGAGCATATCCGCACTACCAAAAGGCGTGGTACAAATCTCGGATGGGTACAAGATCTCGGTGACAAGGTTTAATATTTCGTATGGGTGTAGGCAGACAAGACTTCGGATGGCATAGTGAGCCGTAGTCTTGGTGATAATGACAGTGAAGCCCTCACATATATAGCTATGTAGTCTCAACATAATGGAAAGGAGCGTTAATGACTGTGATTATCACAGTCTTGACATTCATTCCATACACAGTGACCTACTTGATGATCGCTACCTCAAACACAGGCACAATCTAGACATTGTTGTGAGGAGAAGGGTCACAATAATACAATCGGAATGGTAGCACAATTCAATGGTACAAATTGTTGTTGGCTTTGAATGTGTTCTTTGTCATCTTTACCTCTGCACTCATATTTAGTGATAACCCAATATTAAATCTAGTTTGGTTAATAATCTACTATGTTGAAGTTGATAAAATAGATAATCTATCCTCTTAAATTTCTTGGTAGGGAAATAATTGAAGAAACCATAGTCATCTTATGGATGGTCTCAGGCTCTTAAAGGCCGGTTCCTTTTCCTCCTCCACCTGATCATATAATCGATACTTTTAGTGCACCGATTGTTCGTTGCATGATGTTATATTGCTCCAAGCATGCTCAATTTGTGAAGAAATTAAATATCCCAAAAATTATGGTTCATGTCCATCAATCCCATGCAATGGCTTTTAGGATAACATAAAGAGGCTTTGAATCTCTAGGTGTATAAAAATTACAGATTAACCACGATATTATTTTTCTCCTATGTTAAAAAGTATCCCATGCTCTTCATGAATATTCTTTATTGGTAATCCTTAGGGGCTAATGGAGATGAAGATTATATTTGAGGTCGTTTAATTTCTTTCTTAAGTTGCCAATGTCGTTGATCTTCCGACGCTTGTGCTTTCTAAATGTTGTCGGTCTTACATGCATAGGCATCGTTTGTTTGACACCCATTATGACGGCACAATCGACGTAACTATGGTAGGTTTGTCGCAATAATTAAAAAAAATCATTGAAGATGTTCATCTTGCGACGCCCTTTTAGACAGCAGAAACGTCGTAACTACGGTAGATTCGTTGCAAAATATTTTGAAAAATTAGCACAACTGTGAGTCTTTTGACTCCCTTTTTGACAGCAGAAACGTTGCAAGTATCGCAAGGACGTTGGTCTTGCGACGCCCTTTTCGATGGCAGAAACATCCCAACTATGGCAGGTTTGTTGTAATACTGATAAGTTTGGTATTTATTTGATATGGATTCCATCTCACAAATAACGTTTCGAATTCACATGTTACGATAAGGGGCGGAGATCTTGTGCAAAAAAACAAGATTATTATTATTTTGTTGTTGTAATGGCCTAGAGGATCACTCAAAAACCATTTTAGGTGCAAGATTCAAGATCATAATTCCTCTTTCTTAAACTTACCGTAACGTTAAACAATTCAACACCATGCATTATGATATGAGCTGAGACTCCAATTTTTAGTCTAGCTTTATTTTTAGTTTTTATTTAATTTAATCTAATCTAGTTTTTTTTTTAATAGCTTTATTACTTTTCAATCCGTTTTAGTTTGATATAGTTTCATTTGTCTTAATTTAGTTTTAGTTATTTTTTTTTCAATTTAATTGAATTAATATAGTTTAGCTTAGTCACCTCTTTAGTCTAGGATTTTTGTATAGATTTTAGTTTTATTTTAGGTTAGTTTAATTATTTTATAGCTAATTTTAGATTTTAATTTTATTTTATTAATTAATTTTAATTATTTTAGTCTTAAATTATTTTTATTTTAATTTTTTAGAATTAGTTTTCGTTATTTTATTATTTAAAGATTTTAGATTTAGTTTTTGATTAAATTTTTTTATTAGTATTAATATTATTTGATCTAAATTTTAGTTTTATTTATCAGATTAGGATTTATGTTATTAGATTCTAATACTATTTAATACATTATTATTTTTTTATGTATTTTAGATATTATTATTATTATTATAATTTTTTTAATTGTAATTTAGATTAAATTTAATTGTATTATTATTTAGATTTTGATATGATTTAATTTTATTATTTTAGATTTTCATTTTCATTTTAGTTTTAAAATTTTATTTTAGATTCAATTCATAGTTGATGGAGTGGAATTTGGGGACTGTAGATTAATAACGAAAGATTTAGATCCTAAGCTTAAGAAAAACAAATTCACATGAGTATAAAAGATCATGAATACAAAGAATGAGGGGTTCCAAATCTAAAGACTATAGAGAGGAATTCTGCAGGAGGAGACTTTCAATTACACTATTGTAAAAGAGAGACATATTTTCTATAGAATAGGTAGAGATTTGATCTTTAAGAGGAGATGATTTTGCACTATTGTAAAGCTACTTCTTGAATGAGTTGGAGACTCAGAGGACTGTACACAAGTAAACATTTTGGAGTTAATAACAAGTTTTCATTTTTCATTGCACTATTCTATGAATTTGTAGGCTTGTTGTTGTTTCCGTTATGTTAATTCAATTTTAATTTATTTATGTTAATGATTCGTATATGAATGTAACTAGACCAATTTTAGCTAGTCAAAATCACCATCCCAAATGGATAAGGGCCTAATTGGGGCCTTAACCGAGTGAACTCTCAATGCTGATGTGGTCATTTTTTTCCATCAACATTTATTGCACTAAAAGGAAGGCCACATATAGATAATCTGTGTAGAATCTTATTTTAAATTATTTAAATTAATCGGGGCTTGTATACATATTGATACTTTGGATCATGTTTTTAGTTCATGTAGACCTACTCGAAGCATGCCCAAAAAACAACTTGAATCTTTGTCTAAATTGTGATATCATAGTGAGAGTAAAATTTCCGCTTTAGATCATCTTTTTCAATTTGTGAAAAAATGTAATTCTTTTAATATACTAATGATAATGAAATTTACAAGTTGTTTACTCTCACATTCTAGGGATGGATTCACAAATGGTTCAAAACACTACTGTCTCAAACCATTCATTCATAGAACCACTTTATGAAGATTTGTTTTCAGCCCATCAAAATTACAGTTATGAAAATTTGTGTTTAGAAATTTAGTATTTCAATGCATGTTGATGAATTTTATGTCACTTTGTTTTAGATTTTACCTCGAAGATATGCCCTCAAAAAATGATTTAACCGAATGGTTTACTACCCTTGTACTTAATAATCCTAATGAAACAAATAATTATGAGCAAGAAATATAATAACCTCCATCAGTTACCACTCATTCTAACTCTATGAAACCTATTGATGAACCTGAGATTTTATCATCACCGCAAACTTTAGGAGTTTGCTTCACACATTTTCAGACTTTAGAAAGTTATTATAAAGACCCAGATCTGAAATTTGAAAATTTCCTTGAAACATCTTTTGATGCTTATGGATAAGAACTAGGCTCAATACAATTGGAAATATCATATTCCACTGATGGAAAAATAAAAGATTTTGTTTCTTCTGAAACCGATATGAAATAATTTAAACTTGTTTTACTCAAGATTTTCCTAACAATTAAAATTCTATTGTAAAATATGTTTCATATTTTAATGATGAAGATCATTCCATTTTTATTAAAGGATCTAATCTATATTTAGGAAAACATTACTGCATGTATGCAGATTTATTTTCAAATTTGAATACATCTAATAATGATTTACGTGATCATGATGTCAAAACTCTTATGTCAGATTCTAGTAAAGAATAAGTTTGTAGGAATGAACCAATTTGTGTGGGCTTAATTCAAGATGAATCTAAATATGATATATGTATTGAATATATTTCTCATCCTTTGAATAATTGTAAAGATTCACATCAATTTCACGATTTTCAAGAGAAAGTGGTAGCCTTTGATGATTACCATGATTTTAATGATATTGAATTAGTACCAACATAGAGTGATATTGACCCATTTCCATATTCTCATGTTGTCTCTTCATTACCTTTTCCTAAGCACAAATGTGATATTGTTCATTCTAATTGTGTTATTTCTGACTTACATGATTCACTACAAGTTTCCAATGAGATTCATGATCATTGTCCATTGGAAGCTTACTATAACAAAATTTGGACAAAACAATATACATTCCTTCTAAATAGTTATTTCACTCATGAAAATAAATTTTGATCCAAAAGTAACCCTACTAATTTTATATTTAGAAAGTACGATGATATTGTACTACCCTGAAGAATCATACTCCTTCCCTCTCGTATATTTTTCAGAATCCTTCATGGGAAAAGGGTAGTCACTTTAAAATTTTGGGGGCTAATACAAATTCTTTTGATCTTATAAAGTCCTTGGAAGCAAATCATAATCAAATTCTTCAAGGTATCCTTACTAATTCTTTCAATTGTACATATTAGGATAGAATTGACGTTTGGCTAGAAGAATTGTATATTAAGAAGTTTTTATTATTATCTTTATTATAGACAGGTGTACAAAAATTTGACTTTATTTTGCATAATGTAATATTACTTCTAGTTTTGATACTAATTTTTTATGTGCATCTTCTTATAGGACTTAAGCTAATGGAATGGCTCCATTGGAAATATGATTTCACCTATTTTTACTTTTCTTCATTATAGTATGATAGAAATAGGAATAGTTTTACTTTTTATTTATGTTCTATTTTTTACTTATTAGAATGATGCAAATATGGAATAAAAAGGTAATGAGCCCTAAATCTTTACTTGGTATTCACTTCATATCATGGAAAAAAGTGGTTCAAAGCATATCTACTTAATCCATCCATCGAATATAATCATTAGGATATGTTTGCTTAAGATTGTGCTTATGAATTGATCATACATGTTTGCCCAAAATCAAGTATATTGATGCACTATATTATCTTGCTTTGCAAACTTCATCACGTTGTTGAAACTACTTTTAAATATTTTTGAAAAGAAAATCATAAATGGTAAGTTCTCAAGAATCACTATAGCTAGGAACTGTTGAAAATATTTGAAAAAATGTCAATGTTCCAACCTGCAAGCACTTAACGAAGAATATCTTGTTAGTAGGACAAACTTCATGGTCCTCACAACACATTTCCAAATGGTGGATTTTATCATTCTTGTTTTGCGACGCAAAAGTGGATATAAATTGATGGCTCATTACTTACCATTTATTTTAGATTGAATATTTATATGATCTTGAACATATGCAAATTTTGAGGAAAATGCAACTTTTTCTTGCCTATTTTGTATATCCTCCATGGGTGAATGTCAATATTTATAAGGAAAACTTGCATTCAAATTCTTCTAGCATATGTTGATCTTCATTTGTTCTTAATTTACATTTTAGCCTTCATTTTCTCATCTTTGTTGTTCTTTTTCTTACAAGTCTTCATTGGCTTAATTGGAAGACTTTGTTTTGCTAGCAGATTAAATAGGCTTCAGAATAAAGAAGTTGTGGAAAAAAATTATACTGAAAAAGGAACAAACATAAAGATGCATTCAAGGAAGTGTCATTTTCCTTTCCAAATTTTTCTTATTATCTTCCTTATACATTTTTAAAAACTTGTTGTAAGTATTATCTCTTAAAAGTTGATCGTAGAGACTTGCAAGTTCGATTTTGGAGCAAGATTTGCATAAGAAAGTATAACCCTGATAAAGCACTCATATGAAAATTTTAATCATGACTGTTTTAAATTGGAGAGCTTGGTTTTAATAAAAGGCTTGAATAACAAGCCCATCGAGAGAGAAATTTTTTAATACGCTAGACATAATACAAAGAACATAAGAATATCTTGATTCTTTATGATAAGATGTTTCTTCTATCTTGTTTGACTCGAGACTTGTTTATCTCATAGCTTCTCTTTTGTTTCAAAATTGTGAGATTTATTGTAGCTTATAGTTGTTTGTTTTTGTTTTAAGTGCTCTTGGATTTGATTAATAATATTTCATTTATTTGAAGTTTACCCCTACCAAATTTTCACTTTTCTCTCACATTCATCATTAATTACGGGGCACATTGAGATATGATTCAAGTAGGATAAGTTCACCTTTAAAAAGGAACGAATTGTTTATAGTTTTTGCTTTGAATCGCTCCCATGCCCTCCACATTTAAAACATCTACATTGGTAGATAAAAAGAAGACTAGTGGGGTCAAAATAAACTAGTATTGCAACTATTCTTTTAAATAAAAAATCTCTAGTACTACCCCGCTCTCTTCACCCAATTGCTAAAAGAAATTTTCCATTTAAGCTAATCAAAAGAGTGGTACATAAGAGAGTCAAAAGCACATATGTGTGGGAAGTACAAACAAACGTTTTGGGGCTATGGACGCTTGCTAGCAGCGAGGCCATGCTAATATGGTAATGAGACACCTTTATCGGAGCTATGGACACTCATGTGTTGCAAAGAGATGTCGAGAAGAAGAGGTAACATTAAATTTAATAGATGTATACTAATCCTAGAAAACCTCCTATTATCTTTGTTATTCAATAGTAGAGAGAGAATAAAAAATATTCCTTATATTTGGATTCATTGTTTTAGAACTAGTATTCAAGTATTTTAATCTTTTTAAAAGTTTATATTACTTTGATTCATCTTATGTGAGACCTTTAGAAATGGTGTAATATCCAAGAACATTTTGGAAACTTTTATTTCAATATTTGATAAATTTAGCCCTATTTTTTAATCCAGAGATAATTGCATCGTCCCCGTGCGTCGCCAATTGTTGAGGCCTCGTCAGGGTCCCTCCATCTAAATTTTGTTAATATTGCTTCTTGAATGTTTTGATTAGCTTTATTTTGGGTCATTTTTGTTCTTCCTTGATTTTTGTTTTGGATGGATCCATCACTTTTGTTTTGCTACGAGATTTCTAACGGTTCGATTTTTACTTGATTCCATCGCACCATTGAAAGATATGGTGTACCAAATTAGGAGCATTTCCACCATCAAGACATGAAAACACGTGAATCTGTAATTTATAACTTTTTATAAAATTATAAACAAAATTAATTAATTAAAAATATGGTGAATATAAATTTTATCTCAATTTTTATTAATTTAAAAAAAATACTTATTTTAAACTTATGGTAATTATAATATATTATATTATAAATGTTTTTTATTTTTTATCTATAGATTATTATTATTTTGTATTTATTCATTTAATCAATATGGAAAATATTTAATTGTATTATTATTATATATTTAATTATAAATATTTTAATAATATGTAATTATATTTTTATTTTTTATCTTATAGTTTTATAAATAATAGTTATATATAAAATATTATTAAAAATATATCAAAAGTAATTAAATAAATTATATTTTAAATCAAATAATTATAAAAAAATTACAACCACCGCAGCCGACCTGATATTACCCTGGGGCTTTCTTTCCGAGAGATTTCATTTGAAGCCCATTTCAAAACCTTCAAGAGGAAAGCCCGAGGTGACATCTTCTATTCGAGAATCTATCCCCTTTCTTACCGGAAGTGACATAAAAAAATATCTCCATTAAAGGTGCGAAGCCGCCAGAGAATAAATGAGGGCAAGGACCCGGAGGGGCTTGCGCTTCCTAGTGCAAGGAATATTTGACAATGGGGATATTTAGCTAAAGGTGTGGAGCAAAGTCTGCATTTATTGCTAGTTCTTCTACTAGTCTCGGAATAAGCCTTTTAAACTGCCGATTCCCACATTTACTCGTTGTCTCAATCGAGCCGGGTCAGATCAATAGAGAAGTAAGGCATGAAGAGGCTTCAATAAGGATAAGGTTGAGGCTTTCCTTGCCTTTTGAAAGAAGAAGGTAGGACAAAAATACGGGCTTTCCTTTGTTCGAGAATCCCCTGCAGTAGAAGAGGAGGCATGCCATAATTTAAGAAGGGGACAAAGATCCGGCTATTCTTCGTGGACTAGTCTTTTTCTTTTCTCCTTCTCTAGCTCTAGTTGTGGGACTTAAGGAGGAAAGATGTCACCAGGCGTTCTAGGGGAACGAAATCCAATAATTTGGCTGGCGTACGAAACTTGCCTTCAAGCAAGAAACTTCTTGCCCATCCATCCTGGCTTTAAACATAGGATTTGCGGCATATGACTATTACTGTATAAAAGGAAACATGGAAAGAGCATCCGATTACTGAACCACTATGGGATCGTCGCTTGGTGCATTGATGCCTTTCATTTTCATAAGGGCTTTGCCTTTGCAAGTTGGAAGCTCTCTCTGCTCTGTCGGCTGTTAGCCTTTCTGACTTTCCTTCTTACAGGGCACAAACGGGAGCCTTTCTTTCCTAAGCTTGAATGTGGCGAGAAAGACAACTAGAAGAAAAAGAAAGGTAAGAAACCACCATAAGTGAGGGTATCGTTCGCACGACTAAAAGAAATTTAGCTAATTGACGGCATGCTAAGGAGTAGGAAAAGGCACGTACGCGGGAAATGAATCGAAGTAACGCGATGGATTCGCAGGAATGGACGAAGAAATTGCCTGCTTTATCCCACTCCTGAAAAGGCAGGGCTAAAAGAAATAAGCT
>APFE030332755.1:128371-141167 GCA_000404065.3 Pinus taeda
CGAGAGTTCGGCAAGCTCACCCTCACTGACACACTCGGGTTCTGGCTAAGCTTCCTATGGCGGAAAGCGGACTTCAAGCGTAAGGCAAGGGTCCTAAGGCAAGGCTCGTTCATAGGTCCTAGGGCAGAGGCATTATGTAAGAGTAGTGTAAGTCAGGTCCCAAGGAGTAATTCCAAAGGCTATTTCCCCAAGGCTGTAGGGAGTTAACCAAGAAGAGTTTCAGGAAGGTATCCCAAGGCTGAATCAGTAAGGCAGAGTTTCAGTTCCCAAGGCGTCTGATGATAGGTTCCAAAGGCTGTTCCAAAGGCTAAGTGTTAGGATCCCAAGGAGTAGTTATATGAGGTGGCCCCGTAGGTATGAGGCAGAGGGTCCCAAGATAGATAGGGATGTTTCCCAAGGAGTAGTTCTGATGTGTTACCAGGGCTATTCCACCACCACAAAAGGCAGTAGGTATTAGGTTACCATATTCCACCCAAGGCATAGGTAATAGGCAAAGGTTCCAAAGGTGGAGTTTAAGGCATTTCCAAAGGCTGTTCCAAAGGCTGAGTGAAAGTTCCTAGGGATGAGGGCATAGGGTGTTACCAAGGCAAGTCCCGCGCAAGGCTGTATGTATGACCCAAGTAAGGCTGATAAGTATGTTCCCAAGGCTGAGTTTGATGAGGGTTCCAAGGATGAGTTTAAATCGAGAGTGTATACGTCCAGGTCTGGTCAGTGGTAACACGTCATGCCTGGTAGGGTTGTAAGGGTAATCACTTTCCCCTTTCATTTCGTGGCTCACCCCACTCTTTATTCTGAAGATGTTGGCAATCCAATCTCTTTCTATCTCTATATATCCAGCAGCTTCCACCAAACTAAGAAGTCAGTTAGTGAAAACCCGCCAGTGTCTTTATTTCCCCTTTGATTCAATCAAATTCCTTCTGCCCCTGGTACTTTCCCCGTACCATGTGTTGTCATGTCCCGTGCTGGATTGTGAGAATACGCCACTAACATAATCCCATTCATTCAATCAAAGCATGCCCCTAGTTAGCTAGTTTCGTTTAATTAAGCACAAGCCATCCATGCATTATATACGTGCATATCCCAAACAAAAATAAGCTAAGTACAACCTGACACTCCTTAACTTCTTTCGTCCCCTTTGGTCGGCCACTCCTCTAAGCCAGCAAGCATCATTATAAGAATCCAATAAGTATTGGTGCCCCCACCTAATTCACACACTTGGTTTCTGTCTGCGAACTTCCTATGGCGAATAGAAAACGGACCTCATACTGACTTATCATACGGGCTCCAGAAAGCTAGACAGACAGATGACCGTAGACCAGTTCTTCAGTTGGATAACTGGTATTGGGATGTAGAACCTGGTGAATAAGGATCAGAATGTATTATTGGAATTGGTCCAACATCGGAACGTCTTATTAGTGAATTGGACTTGATTGATCTCATTGATTGGTAGATCGTTTCGGTGCATGGTATATAACTGAGCTCGTTGGTTTGCAGCATGGGTGGCCCAGTGGGTGGTGTGCGGGAGCAATGCGCGATCTACTTACTGGCATTAGGACCCCACCCAGTGAAGCTCGGTAATAACCTTAGTAGGATTAGGCCTAGGTTGCGCACAATAAGCTGATGATGGGATCCGTAGCGAAACTCTATTGTCACGGGAATGGGTGGAGGAACCTAACTTGCCCTGTTACGAGCCATTGGATGGTCGGTTTGGAACACATCGGAATCTTGCCTGTGTCTCTGGAGCAAATGCACTTGGAGATCGGGAATGCTCGCCTTGGTGAATCAGCGATTGGTATCTCGCTCAGGGTCGATAGCTATGCAACTGGTGTTGGATCGATCGACATCAAATGGGACTGGATATAGATCTGCAGGATCCACTTTTGGCCTTGGATCTCCAATGAATTAAATCGGAGAATCTTCTATGTGGTAAACTTGATCCGCATCTATATATGATGCTGGTGGTTCGGAATTTAGAACCGTGCGAAGCGAACCTGGGACTGTAACTGGCGATTCGTGCTGCTACCTATGGCCTATGCATATGTGTGCTTTGGTTCTTATGGCTCTCGAACTGTGACTGACACATTCACTGGTATTAAGTCTAATTGGTCTAATTCAAGCTTTCATTCCCTTTCCGCACGGGTTCGAGGGGAGAATCAAATGAAAAGAGGGGTAAACGCAAAAACTATATAATGAATTCATTGGTTAGCCGGTTTCATTCCTTCCTTATTCCCCCTGCCCATTGGTGGTGGTTGGTCTCCTTCCTTTCCTCTCCTCCCGGGTAAGTAGAGCTATGTATCTGGAGCAGGCTGAAGGGAATATCCTACCGAAGAGCATATATCCCTTGTTTTAACGTATGATACTTGCATATCTAATTTTGTTTCGACATATGATGATACTGGCATATATTTCTTTCCACCAAGAGTAAGTAAGTGCGGAGGTCTTTGCTAGCTGGTAAGCCACCAATAAGTCTCCTCCATTGGAGCTATATGTTCTCATAGGAGGTGGTTGTTACTGCTTTTCTTTCCACCCTGCCCAAGAGGAGGTGTTACAAGTTGTGGTGACCTACCATATCAACGTGAACTGTTATAAATACTCCCCTTTGGACGGAAATTGATCGCTTTCTTTTTTCCACTTTAAACCCCTGGTGTTTAGGGTTGTCGGGGGTTACTGCCACGATTTACCGGACGGCTAGTGGCGGGGACATAGGTGAGTGAATTTGTACCATTCAAGTTAACTTACCCGAAAGAGGTTACCCATAGACCTCATGAAACTTACATGGTTCACAGACAGGGTTACACCTTGATTGGTACATGCAATTACGATGCTTGCATACATTGATTATCCATTTGAGAGTCATAGCCCAGTTATAGCCGTACAACATTACCCAATAGAGATTTCCCCATTCATCCTACATACCCGAGTAGAAAAGTCCTTATCGTTACTAGATAGAAGTTACCCATCAATGCCGAGAGGAGAAGTGAAGTAGTCCCCTTTCAATCCTTACCCGACTGAGATGGACCCTACGGGGTTGTACGTACGGAACAAAGGTTCCTACCTGCAACACACTTACCAATACAGAAACAGAAGAGTTACTACTGCACCTCAAATAGAGCACTTCACATAGCCGCTCATAGCCAGGAGTACTTGCCAGGAGTACTAGTTGTTCATAGCCAGATGTAGCAGCCAGCCTTAAGGTCATAAACAATCTCATAGCTAGAAGCTCTAATAAGTGATAGAAGGTAATTGCTAGAAGGTCAGAGTCATTGCCAGTCATTGCCAGGAAGGAGGTTATTTCTAGCTGATACCCAGTCACATTGCCAATGGGCATTCCAGCCGGTAATTCCAGAGGGTCATTCCAGAGGGGGTCCAGTTGTCATAGTAAGAAGGTTAGCCGATAGACAAGATTTATGGTCATTCCAGAGGGTCATTGCCGATAGCCCCAGTCAGTGCCAATCATTGCCATCCAGAGATCAGAGTCGATCATTGCTAGAAGGTCAGCGGATGGCCAATCATTTGAAGTCATTGCCAAGAAGGAAGTCATAGCCAGGTCATTCATCGCCGCCGATAGCCGATTATAGCCAATAGTTGTAATCAGAGCCAACCGGTCAGTGCCCATAGTAGCCATAGCCCTCGAACTCTTCCTCGATTTCTACCTTCGACCCTCGATCTCTACTGATACAGAACCTTGGGAATGTTGTTACCTAGGCTAGATGGAAGGAATGAAGATGCATTACATAATTGCTCGGCTACTCGGTTTGGCTCATGGGCTTGGCTATTCGACTGGGATACTAGGCTTGGCTTGGATACTTGGATACCCAGATACTTGGATACTCGACTTGGCTTGGTTACTCGGACTACGATAATCGACCGCTTGGCTCGGCTACATTGATCCTAATTGGCTACTCTGCTTGGATCTCGGGCTACTCAACTTAGCTACTCGAATTAGCTACTCGGATACTCAGTTTGGATCATGGGCTGGGCTGCTCGGTTGGGATGGGATGGACTGTCGGGCTCGTGGGCGGGGCTTCCCAGTTGGGCTGGCCTGGGCTCCTAGGATACTTGGCTTGGATACTCGACTAGAGACAGTCATAGCCTAGAGCAGTCGTACATAGATCTCGACACTTGACCCTCGAACTCGACCTCTTCCTACATCGATATGAAACAATATCCCTTGACCCTGGAACTCTTCCTCGAAATAGACCTCGAAATAGACCTCGACCCTTGTAATGTACCTGAAACTCTGAGCGCACTCCAATTGTATTACACACATACAAATCAATCCAATCCACTACTAAAATGCCAAAGACCAAAATAGAAATTCTGTTTCAACTCAAACATAGGAACTGGATTCCTTTCTTAACCCAAAAAAAACATCCACCTTAAGTGCAAAAATAAGTATTCCTATACAATGCGGCCTACTGTTAAATAGAACAAAATTTTACAAAGAGCCATTTTCTACAAGCAGAGATGCTTGAAAATAACCCTTATAAAAAACCGGTCAACTCTAGAGGGCACAAATATAACTTGATATAAAATAAAATAGCTTTCTCCCATTAGCTAATTGCGACTGAAAAAAAGTGCGACTCCCAACAAGAAAAAAAAGTCATAAATGGAAGCTCTTCACGACTTCCGCTGACTTTGTCTATGTCTTGATTTAACTACAGACCATCCATCTGCTTTCTCTTCTTCAGTGAGTCTCCCTGCCATGGAGCTTTGCACTGTATCATGTATCTATGCCCAGAAAATGCTTTTCCCCTGTAGATCTACGTTTTTAACTTTGCTGGCTTGGAACACGTGGTACCAAACTTCGGCGTTCAATTGACTTGAAACCCTCCGCGCTTCCTCAATTTGCAATTAAAAACATATTAGCACTACAGACATAAACAAGCAGGATCGATAAGATCTCCTGCCCATCGAAATTAACTTGTTTTTCGATCTGGCAAAGTAAATTGGCATTCTCTGTCCTCCATTACGCAACTGCTGGGATTGCTGGTGCAAACTAATGAGTATCTCACCTATTCTGTTACCACAGATCTTTTCTTGTTCTGAAAGACAGCTCGAATCACAACTGCCAATTAACAAAATCCAGGATTTTGGGGTGAGATTTTAGGAACCACAAATCCGGCGTTGTCCCAAAAATCTGCGCAGTCTGTTTTAGTTATATGCTATGGAAAGATTCCACTCACCAATTTAACACATGTCATTGTCATAACACAGATATTTTATCCAATTTAAATTGAAACCACAGTTCGAACTAATTTAGAGAACTGTCAACGTATTTATCTGCATGCCATTAACATGAACCACGTCTATTCCATTCATAACACAGATCGATCTTCACACAATGGGCGCAAACACTAATTTTTTTCTATTCATAACTAGTAATAAAACAAAGTTTTCTTTGATGCCTTTTCACAAAGGACGATCTCCAGTTTTCTTCAAAAACACAGTCCTCTTTATTAATTGGAGCTTTTCGCCCATACAAACCACACCACACTTACTCTACCTCCCCCCATCTCTTTGCTTATTACATTTTTTTTTATGTATTTCCTCCACTAATTACTCTAACAAATAGCTAACATAATCTCCTATTATTAGAGAAAATCTCAATAAAACAATTGCATTTATCACTAAATAACAAACTATATGAAGAATCGACCTCCTCAATAAAACTGAGATTGAACAAACAGTAATAAAATTCACCTTGTCAGACCACAACATGTGGACAATTTTCCACATTGCTGGTCAGTTCCGATGCTCCTGCATCAGACTCCCGGGGAAGAAAAAATTTGTCCTTCAACTTTCAAGACTTAATCAATATCTCTGCAATTCAGCTGCTATCAACCAACTGGAATCTTCCATTGGTTTCTCTTTCCACTTGACCAAACACTAATAGTGAGTCTGACCTCTGATTTTCTTTGGCACTCTCTTTTTCCTTTTTCCTGTTTTGTGTTTTCGTCTATTATGGCGTCTCCTTGCGGTTCTTCTTTTGGATTTTAGTATAGGTACCATTATGCAATACATGACTAAATCACCTGTTTGGAATTCCTTTTTCCGCCTCCTCATATCTGCTCGCTACTTGTCTTTGCTACTGCATTTCTGCCATCTGCTTTTGACATCCCCCTCAAATATGCTTCTAGGAGTTAGCCAATTCACATCTACTTGGATTTTCTTCGGATTCAATTTCAAATTTTCTTTAGAGACTGCATATTCCTCCAAACCTTCATTCATCAATCTGATGGTGATTTTATATATGGCTCGAGAATCTGTACTCATGCGCCTTTCAACTTCTTCCTTCAGACTGCGTACTGTTGGCACAACACATGGATTAAGGCTTCCACTGATTAGCCATTTATCCATCAACTCTTTCACTTGTGTTCCAGCTTCGACATTTTCCTGCATTACCCTGTAGGCTGCTTTATTCGACAGACTGACTCCCAATATTAGATCATTATGTTCACTAATACTCCTGATAGGTAACAACTCATTCACAACAATATCAGCACAATCATTCAAGAAATTCTGAATTTCTTCAGGTAAATCTTCCAAATTTGTAGAAGTTAAAATTACCTTGGGTTTTCTCACACTAGCAAGATGCATCTCCTTACTCTTCTCATCTTCCTGCAACAGGGTCTTCTCATTCATCAACGTAACGCTGTTTCCAAGTGCTTCTTTATTATCTTCAGCTTTCAATGGCAGTAGTGTATGCTTATTCCCATCTTTCTCCAAAGTATAAGTATTTCTTCTGCCATCATGTATGGCATTTCGGTCAAACTGCCAGGGCCTCCCTAGCAATATGTGGCAGACATCTATCGGCATTACATCACATAAAATGACATCATTATAAGTACCAATCTGAATTTCAACTTGACATTGTTCAGTTACAAAAATTTGATGGCCTTTCTAAAGCCATGATACTTTATAAGTAGTGGGGTGTACTGTCCTTTCCAAATTCAGCTTATCCACCATCTCTGTAGAAACAAGATTGTCAGTACTACCGCTATCAATTACCAATTTGCAACACTTACCCTTGGACTTGCATACAGTTCTGAATAAAGTCCTTCTTTGAACTGGTTCTTTGGCTTCCTTAGCTTCTTCCAGTAATACCCTCTTCAGTAACAAGGATTCTCCGACTTCTGGTGGTTCCTCTTTAACTTCAGGTTGAGGAATCTCCTCTCTGGCTTCAACAACATTCACATTGCGTTGGTTTGCTGATCTCTGATGAGGGAAATCCCATTGTATATCTCCCCATTCACCACATATGTAACATCGTACATCTCTTCCTCGCCCTCTGCCTCTGGGCATGAATCTTCCGCAGCCAAAATCTCCTCTTTGTGGTGCTCTATTGCTCGCACTCCCTGCCTCATTCTGAGAGTCTTGAACTTTGGATTCAAGTATCCTTCCTTCTTTTGCTGGATTCTTACCTCTGTTCTTCTGGTTTTGTTTGCACAACAGTTTTTCCTCTGCCTTCAAGGCTGCTTGATAGGCATCCTCAACAGTTTTCAAACTTAATAGGCTAATCTCATCTTGGATCTCATACCTTAGCCCATTAATATACCTGGCTACTTTCTCCAAATCATCTTCTACATGCCCTGTTCTGATATTTAACCTGTAAATATCTTCAGTATATTCTTTAACAGACATTCCTTTCTGCTTCAGATTTTGCATCTGCTTAAAAAGATTCAAATGATAGCCTTTAGGCAAAAACTTGGCTTTCAGTTTACTTACCATTTTATCCCACTGCTTGATCTTAGATTTCCCCTTTCTAGTTCTTGATGTCTATAACTCGTCCCACCAGATGGCTGCATGGCCCTTCAGTCTAGTTACTGCAAACTTCACCCTCTTATTCTCCTCAACCTCTTCATAATCGAAATACTGATCTATGGATCTGATCCAATCCATGAGCTCTTCTGCATTCAAACTCCCTTCATACATAGGGATTTCTATCTTAGGTTTTCATCCAACTTTTGCCAGCATCTTGAGGACTTTGGAAGTTTCATTTTCTTCTCCTGCTTCCACCTCTTCATCAGATTCTTCTGAAGAACTCTCAGTTCTCTCATTAGGTGCTCTTCTCTGGGCTGTTTCCATTGTCTCCATTCGTTCATGCAGTCTCCGAACTTCTTCTATCATGACTACATTTGGTTCTGGTCTTCCTCGACCAATTCCTCGCCTTGGCGGCATCTTGGCTACAAACACCTATATCTTTTGGCTCTGATACCAAAAATAATGTACCTGAAACTCTGAGCGCACTCCAATTGTATTACAAGAATACAACTCAATCCAATCCACTACTAAAATGTCGAAGACCAAAATAGAAATTCTGTTTCAACTCAAACATAGGAACTGGATTCCTTTCTTAACCCAAAAAAAAACATCCACCTTAAGTGAAAAAATAAGTATTCCTATACAATACGGCCTATTGTTAAACAGAACAAAATTTTACAAAGAGCCATTTTCTACAAGCGGAGATGCTTGAAAATAACCCTTATAAAAAACCGGTCAACTCTAGAGGGCACAAATATAACTTGATATAAAATAAAATAGCTTCCTCCCATTAGCTAATTGCGAGTGAAAAAGAATGCGACTCCCAACAAGAAAAAAAGTCATAAATGGAAGCTCTTCACGACTTCCGCTGACTTTGTCTACGTCTTGATTTAACTACAAACCATCCATCTACTTTCTCTTCTTCAGTGAGTCTCCCTGCCATGGAGCTTTACACCGTATCATATATCTATGCCCAGAAAATGCTTTTCCCCTGTAGATTTACGTTTTTTACTTTGCTGGCTTGGAACACGTGGTACCAAACTTCGGCGTTCAATTGACTTGGAACCCTCCGCGCTTCCTCAATCTGCAATTAAAAACGTATTAGCACTACAGACATAAACAAGCAAGATCGATTAGATCTCCTGCCCATCAAAATTAACTTGTTTTTCGATCTGGCAAAGTAAATTGGCGTTCTCTGTCCTCCATTACGCAACTACTAGGATTGCTGGTGCAAACTAATGAGTATCTCGCCTATTCTGTTACCACAAATCTTTTCTTGTTCTGAACGACAGCTCGAATCACAACTGCCAATTAACAACATCCAGGATTTTGGGGTGAGATTTTAGGAACCACAAATCCAGCGTTGTCCCAAAAATCCGCACAGTCTGTTTTGGTTATACGCTATGGGAAGATTCCACTCACCAATTTAACACATATCATTGTCATAACACAATATTTTATCCAATTTAAATTGAAACCACAGTTCGAACTAATTTAGAGAACTGTCAACGTATTTATCTGCATGCCATTAACATGAACCACGTCTATTCCATTCATAACACAGATCGATCTTCACACAATGGGCGCAAACACTAATTTTTTTCTATTCATAACCAGTAATAAAGCAGAATTTGCTTTGATGCCTTTTCACAAAGGACGATCTCCAGTTTTCTTCACAAACACAGTCCTCTTTATTAATTGGAGCTTTTCGCCCATACAAACCACACCACACTTACTCTACCTCCCCCCATCTCTTTGCTTATTACATTTTTTTATGTATTTCCTCCACTAATTACTCTAACAAATAGCTAACATAATCTCCTATTATTAGAGAAAATCTCAATAAAACAGTTGCATTTATCACTAAATAACAAACTATATGAAGAATCGATCTCCTCAGTAAAACTGAGATTGAACAAACAGTAATAAAATTCACCTTGTCAGACCACAACATGTGGACAATTTTCCACATTGCTGGTCAGTTCCGATGCTCCTGCATCACCTTGACCCTCCTACGGAGGAACCAGAGCCCTAGAACTTGACCTTAACTTAAACCAAGTCCACCTCCACCAAGGACGCCCAGTCCACCTAAGGAACCTTACAAGTCTCCACGTCTACCAAGGCCAAAAAGACGTAGACCCAACACGGTACGGTACGAGACCGAGTGAGTGAGTGAGTCACAGCCCCTAAGATAGATGGGGGTCTCCGATATCTGATCGTAAGCCGTTCATAGTTGATCATAGCCAAAAGGTAGGGCAGGTCATCGCCGATAGCCGGGAGTCCGTGCCGGGAGGCCTAGCCAGTTCTCATTGCCGATAGCCGCTAGCTGATGCCGCTAGTCGATGCTGCTAGTCGATGCTGCTAGTCGATGCCAGGAGTGTCGATCCAAGAGGTGATCACTCGATGACAGATGTTGATTCACTTGATACCAAGAGTCAATGCTGGGCTGGGATACTCGGGATGGGTTACTCGGCTGAAGACAGTCATACATAGGCGCGAAGCTTTTTGACATTCTCCCTACGAGATTAGCCATTTGACCGTGGCGGAGGTTAGGGAAGTTTGACTTCTCATTTTCTCACGCACTCCTCTCCCTCGTAACCTCGATCGAGTTGATGGTGGCTTTTTAGTCGAGTGTGCTAATGCACCCTCCGGGCCTCAAAATTTCCTGCTACTCATATTTGATCAATGCTGAAATCACGTAATTACGTAGATAATAAAGCGTAATGAATTCTATAATGAAGCATGTTTCTCTATAGTTCATGTGCCGAGAAGGAATAATGAAAATGAGGCCTTATATATTATCTAGGGCTCAAGGAGATGTTATCTTTTCTCTTCCTTGGTTAGAGACCGTCAACCTTCACTTGATTGGATAAAGCTTCATTTTGTTAAAGACCTCCGAGCCAGTAGATACATACGGTAGGCACGTCTTATGGTAGAGACATACGGTCACCATCCGGGATAGGTAAGGATGGATATTGAGGTACATACGGTCACCCTCCGATTCAAGACCTTCCACATGGAGTAGTGGTTATCTTTTCTTATCTATTGATAAGCTGCTCCACCCTGTCTAGCCATAGGCATTGACCAGCTTTGACCTGGGACTAGCTACACTAATTAAAGGCTCATCGAAGTGACGAAGTGGGTGGACTTAGTTACGAAGTTAGACGCATCCCCTATTACACGGATTCATCTGGGATAGGCATGGTCAAGGCTCGCTTGCTGGCATCGATTATAGATTTGTTGCATTGCATTGGGTTACTCGCTCTATTGACTAGCTTTATTCTCGAGATAGGCAAGGAATTACCTCATGAAGGAGTTTCTTAAGCTGCTGATTCACCTGTTCTAGCATATCCCAACTATAGATGCACCTAGCGCAACAGATGACATACTTTACTTAGCTAGGGTAGAGCTAGAGGCTTGCACTATTGGGATTTCCTATTTATACCATAATAATCTAGTACCTATAGTACTATAGTATAGAGTTAGCTCAGATGGGCTTCGTCTTTCTAGAAATTTCTTTACTCCTTACTTCATTAGCTCTATTCCCAATCACAACAGGAAGTGCTTAGTTTCAAGTCTATTAAGTGCATGCAAGCAAGTACTCATCACAAGGGGGGTTTCTTTCAAGATTATTGCCGCTCATAAACCCAGATGAGGAATCACCTATAAACCTACCCACTGGATTTTTGACCTAGTGAAACATCAAAAATGCAGCCGTTTATGCTTATTGGAAGGTACCGAGGGGCTTGTAAGCTATTAGATTCATTAGAGGTACTCATTCTCTTACTCCTAGAGCTACTTAACACTTCCTTATGAACTTACTCATTAAGGCTCTCTCGGGATATACTTTCGGGGACAAGAGGTAGATCCTCCAACAAAATGTCTCGTGAGCACAGTAAACTCCTAGGTAACGCCTACCTTATTTACAGCTCTTGCCTCCTCTATCAATACATTGAAGAATCCATAAATGACCTGCCCTCTTTACAATCCTACAATACAATGCCCAGGAGGGGTTATCTACGTCGGGAGCAAAGCATGCAAGAGCTCGGGACAATAAACAACACCTTAGCATCTGCTATCACTATGCAAGAATGACAGTGCTTCGTGGGGATACATTCTTTCTCCACTATCTTATTCATCGGGGTTAAGCTAGGGGGTTAAGCCATCATATCAGGGTTACTGCCTTACTCTAGACATCATATCCCACATAGAACTTACATCATACATAGCCCACATAGTGGCTTGCCGTGCATAGTGGGTTCACTTTTCAACCAAAGTAACTTATAGTCCTACTCCAGCCAGAAGGAACACTACTCCGTGCTGTAGTTACCTTGCCTCATGATACAAATGAATACTACCTCATAAACCCGCGTGTGAAAGCTCATCCAATTGATGCACACCAAAGGATGCAATAAGAAGATATAAATAAAATTGGTTATCCCCGGTAAGGGTAAGCACATAGCCGACTCAAGGGCTTTTACATTCCGATCAGGTGCCCGGGTACAGGTCTCTATTCATTAGTATTTATACCTGGTAAGCACATGTGGGGTGGGGGAGCCCTTATATTGAAAGCCTCGATTGGGGTTGGAAAGTTTGAACCAAAGGAAGGCAGATCTCATCAGACAACCATAGACTTCCTAGTTCGACCCGGTCACCACATAGTGGTTGCAACGAATGATATTAACTAAGGCAGATATTACGGGGAAGGGCGCGAGCCTCATTAAACAAGATTTAAGGTAGGCTTATTATAGCTGTACTAATACACAAACATCACTATTTAGATAGTTTTTTAGACAGATCATCCATCCTCTAGGAACCCCATCTTGCGGTTCTCTTTATAAAAAATAGAAAATCACGAGCTCCTAATAGGCAGGCTTCCACCCAGGAGATTAATGAGCGATAAACCCCTTGGCATAAGGAGATCAATGATGCATATACTTTCTCGTAGCTATTATTTCTCCTATCTATTATCTATTCTCTTTGAAGGGCACATCCCATCGCATTTCAGAAACCCAATGTTTGGGCGATATTG
>APFE030332755.1:154286-183747 GCA_000404065.3 Pinus taeda
AAAGGAAAGATCGCACCTTAAAGGAAATGGCTAATTGTATGCTGCAATCTAAAGGACTCAGTCTTAGTTTTTGGGCCGAAGCAATTAATTGTGCAAATTATATAATAAATCACACTCCTACTAAGGTTCTAAAGAATATCACTCCAGAAGAAGCTTGGAGTTCCATTAAACCAGATGTAAGTCACTTTAGTGTTTTTGGAAGTGAAGCATGGGCCCATATTCCAGATGAAAAGCATAAAGCTTTAGAACCTAAGAGTGAGAAATGTACTTTTGTTGGATATTCTGAAGATGTAAAAGGTTATAGACTTATTCCATTTAAGTCCAAAAATGTTATCATTAGAAGAGATGTAAAATTTGATGAAAATAAATCGGCCTGCGAGCCTAGTCCGGCGGATGTGCCACCTCTTCCTATCTCTTCTACTTTTGAAAACATTTCTTCTTCAGATGATGAAAGTGAGGATGAAAATCCCCCCCCCACCTTCTCAGGATTCTCAACTTCCAAGATGGGTCCGTGCTACTCGGGATGCAGCAGGTGATCTTGCCGGTGATCCTACAGATCAGCGACGTACACGTTCTCAGTTTGAAAGAGCCTCTTCTTTACTGGCTCAAGCTCCAGAAAATCATGATCCTGACACTTTTGCAGAAGCTTCAGGCCATCCACATTGGGAAGCAGCTATGAATGAAGAATATCATTCATTGTTGGCAAATGATACATGGGATCTTGTTCCTCTACCAAAGGGACGCAAAATTGTTAGATGTAAATGGGTTTACAGAACCAAGTATGGACCAGATGGGAAAGTTGATAAACATAAAGCTCATCTTGTTGCTAAGGGCTTTCCACAGGTTGAAGGCATTGACTACACTGAAACCTTCTCCCCTGTTGCCAAAATGAACTCTATCCGCCTTGTTCTTTCCCTTGCTGCCTCTTTAAAATGGGAAGTCCATCAGATGGATGTTAAATCTGCCTTCTTGCATGGGGACTTGCATGAAGAAATCTATATGGAACAACCCATTGGCTTCATCCAAACAGACTCCAGCCTTGTATGTCGACTTAAGAAATCTCTTTATGGTCTCAAGCAAGCTCCTCGGGCTTGGTATGCCAAAATGGATAACTTTCTTTTAGAATCTGGCTTTTCCAGGTGTCATTCTGACAATACTGTCTACACCAAGAAAGTGGGAAACTCTCTTATCATCCTTGTTCTTTATGTTGATGATCTTATTCTTACTGGTAGTGATCCCATCCTTATAAACCATGTGAAGTCCAGACTTAAAAAGAAATTTGAAATGACAGACTTAGGACATTTACACTATTTTCTCGGTCTTCAAGTCTTGCAATCCAAGGATGGTATTTCCCTTTCCCAGTCCAAGTATGCTTGTGATATTCTTCGTCATTTTCACATGGAAGATTGTAAGCCAGCTCCTTCTCCCTTTCAGTCTGGAGTCAAACTTTCAGTCTCTTGTACTTATCCTGAAGTTGATGCTACCTTATACCGTCAACTTGTAGGAAAACTCTTGTATTTAACCCATACTCGTCCTGACCTTTCCTTTGTTGTTGGCCTTGTTGCTCGTTTTTTGCAAAATCCCCGTGAAAGTCATTGGAAAGCAGCTAAAAGAATACTTCGTTATGTTCGAGGTACAATACAGTTTGGGATTCATTACAGTGCCAAAGCAACTCCTCTATTAGTTGGTTTCAGTGATTCTGATTGGGCTGGTGACCCTGATGATCGGAAGTCTACTGCCGGTTATGTCTTCACTCTTGGTTCAGGACCTATTACATGGGCTTGTAAGAAACAGGCTGCCATTTCTCTTTCGTCAGCAGAAGCAGAGTATCGTGGTGCCGTGGAAGCTAGTAAGGAAGCCTTGTGCCTTCGTCAGATCCTATCAGAATTTGGCTTTGAGCAGCAGCATCCGACTACACTTTGGTGTGATAATCAAAGTGCCATTCAGCTTTGCAAAGATCCAGTTCAGCATCAGCGCAGCAAACACATTGAACTCCACATGCACTTCATCAGAAAGCTCATTCATGACCATGTTCTTGAAGTGCAATATTGTTCAACAGATGATCAGGTTGCAGACATCTTCACAAAGGCTCTCACAGAGGCGAAGTTCACTGAACTTCGATATATGCTTGGAGTTCAGGAAGTTGTCACTAAGGGGGGATAGGCTCTAGTGCCTCCTTCCTTCTCCTATTGTGTCATATTTGTAAATCCTTCAATCCTATCCCAAGTTGTTCTTAAGGGGGGATGTTCGGATATTCCGACACATAGGTAATAGTTAAGTTCAACTTGGTCTAGTATAGAGTTGGTATAGAGTTAGGTAAAGTGTGTTTCTTTACTGTTGTACATTTTGTAACTTACAATCCGACGGTCACGATATGTAGTGATCCGACGGTTCATTCTCTCCTCGGTATTACCGACACTTGATCCGTGGCTTGACACCCATTGGTCCATGAATTCTATTTAAAGCGCATGGAGGGTCATTTGTAGGTTAACCGTGCATGAGAGAAGCTTATGTAAATTTTCATTCTTTTATTAATAAATTGCCTGTAGTAGCCACGTTGTCGCAGGCCGTGGACTGTTTCCCTCTTTGAGGGTTTTAACCATGTCAAAATACTGGTGTATGGATCTGTGATCTGTTTGTGAGCGGTGTCCTTTTGGTGTTCTGTCTGAGGAACTTACCCTGTAAATTCCTACATGGATTTTATGTAAAATCTAACCATCATGGTCAAATCAAGAGCCTTTGGTTAGACCTTTAGCAACATGGTCAAATCAAGAGCCTTTGGTTAGACCTTTAGCAATTTTTGAATGATTATGTACCCATACTTTAAGTAAGATAGTTGAGATACAATCTAGTGATTTCTATAAATATAAAAGTTGCTACCACATCCTTCCCATTAGATATTTTTTTGAAAATTTTGACAATATTAGACTTTATAAAATTTTTCCTTAGCCATAATTATTTATATTCTATTGAATCGAATGCTCAATTAGATTCATTAGATCCAAAGACACACACCTTAGTAATGAGGTTGTGAGGCCACAATTTCATCCAATGACAAATTTCTTGCTAAAATCCAATGAGAAATTCTTAAAAAACCTTGACTATAGGAGTGTTAAAATCATTTTTTTATGATGGAAATGAATTCAGCACCATCAAGAATCCCTGAAGCTCTTGAAATCCTGAAGCTTGACAATGATAACTTGGATTTTCAAAAAATTCCACCAAATTTCTCAAAATCATGTTAAATTTTTTATTATTTTTCTGGGCAAAAACATGACCTCCTTAGAATACGCTAAACAACATGCTTAGTAATAGAAGTGTCTACCGAGGCAGAGAAATTGCTCAGACGACCAAAAGTGGCCGGCGTCCACACAAAAAATTGAAGAAATCTTGTCGTACCATTGTTTGAATCATGTTTTTGATAGTAAAAATGGATTCAATACCATCAAAAACGTGTAAGATACCCAAAACCTTGAAATTTGATAGCTAAAATTTGGATTTACAAAAATCCTAACAAATTTTATCCAAAACTTTACTAGAATTTCCATAATTTGTAAATGAAAAACAATATAGTTAGATTCCGGACTTAGTAATTAATCAGTTTATAATAATAATAATAATAATAATATCCATTTTTAAGGTCACAGCCAAGCCAGACACCAAATTGGTGTATGAGACCCCCTTGTTTGTGGGACAAGGGACCACCTCCGTGCAGCGATTTGACTGCTAAGTCTACGAAGGCATACATACTCTACCCCCCTCTGGTTTTGAACCTGTGACCTCTTAACACATGCTCTTAACCATTAGGCCCACTCAAACTGTATACCCAATACCCAATGAATGTACCGTGACCAAGGTGAATTGGTGAATCAGTGCAAGCCCATGATGCGCTTTAGTTTGGTCAATAATGTTTGCCAAACAGCCATTGTGAAACGGGCAGCTCCTTATGCGGAATAGTGAGTTGATGTGATACTTCTGCTGGTCAAACCAACCATTCAAAGTGGGGAAAATTGATCCGCTGAAAGACCAACGGTGCGAACTTGCGTGTAGGGTGCTTATTTCTTGGTAAAAAGATGGAAGAAACCGCGTGGATGCCGGGCAATAATAATGTAAGAGGAGACAAAAAGGGATAACTGGACAGAAGAAATTGGGACGATACTTCCCTATGCCTTACAAGCCTATGGAAACCACAGCAACATCTCATGGAAATATCCGGCCACTTTCCCATGCTGCCTTCCCTTAAAACAACCCTCAGCACTCGAATTCATTCATATGTTTGAGTGGTATTCAATTTGTGAACCGATTTTGGAGCAAATGAAGAATTCAGTGTCTGGCCCGTCAATTAATCGGATCATCCGGATGAAATCGAAGAGCTCAGGTGATACGTCTGTGCTAGTGGGTGTTTATGTTGTATTCCAGCTTGCAGTCTTGGGGTCTCTGTTGAGCACTCATTCTCACTCTCCCTCTCAGCCCAACAGTTGTGATGGCATCTCCTGGGTTCCTCCTCACGTCTATCTCTCTGCTGTTGCCTGCCTGTCCGCCATTGTTGCTCTCGCCTTTGCATTCATAACAGAGACCCACCTGGACTTCATACAACGCCGGCTGCTTCTCTTACAAAACGTTTCTGGTGATTTGATGAATACGGGCGATGGAGATGTAGAAGGTGGAGGGCCTCCATGTTCGTGTTCATTCAGTTCTAAGGACTACTTTTCCGCTTACAGGCTTGCTATCTCGGTTAATGTGCTTGTCTTCCCTGTCCTGATCTTCAACACATCCAGGCGCTTACTCTGCTGAAACCCTCGCTTTCTCTTCTCCGGCATAGTTGCTGGAATTTTTAATATATGTATAAATTTTGCAGCATAAATATGATATTGGGGCTTTTAAGCTTAAATAAATGGTTGAATCATCCTAAATCTCTATAGATGTTTGTCAGGCACTTTGGATGTATCTATTGCTTGTTACATTATTAGCTGTAGCAGATGTTGAGATGTAAAGAATTAACATATAAACTTTTGTTGTGGACCAGTCCTTAAATAAAGTTAACCTGCTCTGCCATGGTCTGTGCTTAAATTTTCCAATTGTGCTCTCATTCATGTCTGTACCATGGCTTCTACAATTTTTGCACTCAAATTTGATTATGCAAATAGTTTAGATTTGAGGAGTTGAACTTCTTTGTGATCATTTCCATTCATAATAAACAACATTTAACATATTTATTTTTCATTTCTATAATTTTTTTAATTTTGAAAATGATAATAAGTAATGAAATTAATTTGATGGACTTTCATGAATTGGGTGAAATTTGAAGTTTGCCCATTGTTCAATTCGACATGGCCCATGGGAAGAAAGCTTTGTCTTATATGTCCATTATTCTGCACCTTTCTACCTGTTAACTGTGCATCTGACCTATTACATACAAAGTAAAGACCAGTTTTTTCTGTGGATGATGCCTATGAGAATACAAATCAATAAATGGTAATAAATTATGTGGGAAAAACCAAAGGAAAGTCTGTAATTTAGAAAAACATATCACTTACCAAGTTCAATGTAGCTGTGAGCTAGTAATTGTTAGATTCTCCTCTGCAGTTAGGAAGTGGAATAAACAAGAACCACTTAGTTTTCCTTGGAACTATTCTTGGTTTCACTAAAAAATATATATATCTCAGTATATAGAGCGTTTATTAATCTATTACTGAGTTGATAAATTCTATAAATTCTTCTTGAGCTCGTTATTAGTATTTCTGTCGACCTAAGTCTGCGGGGAGCTGCTGAAATAATCTCTCATAAATCTTTATTTGATTTTTCCAAATCCACTTATCAGCTCTTTTTAGAAAAACCATATGTCAGATTGAGTTCTGATTTGAGAAAGATAATATGGTTGAAATGATGAAGATAATTTATACTCATAGATAAGTATGGAAAATATCGAAGAACTTTTTCAAATTTTAGGATTTAGTTATGAATACTTTGTTCAAGGTATGCATTTTCAACATTTTGACATGCATTTTTTTAAATTACAAAAATAAAAAGAATTTCGTTTTAATCATGAGAGATGGAGTCATGACAGAACTTGATAATTTCTTGTAGATAATTGAATGAAAAACTCAAATCATATTTTAAATTTTGATTTGGATCCTTGACTTGGTCTCTGTGTGCATTTTAATGATGATCCCATGTAATTCTCAGAAATGTAATTAGTGTGCTTTTTTAAGGCTCACAGAGTTTTTAGACATTTTGTAAAAAGAGAGCAAAGTTGAGTATTTTTGCACAACAACTTTTTAAGGCACAAACTGAAATTTTGGAAAATGTAGAAAGACCAGGAATAATAAGATACACATTTTCCGGTGGAATCACTCAATTTGGCCAAAGATGTGCATTTGAGTGAAGACATTTTTGGTCAATTTCAATGAAAAATGAATAGGTTGCTGACTTGATAGATTTGATATGGGCAGATGGAGATAAATTTTAAAATTGAGAAATGAGTTTTGTTAGCAATGTGAAAATTTACAAACATGGGGCCTCAACTTTCTTAAAATGACACATGTATGAATTTTGGCATGCGTTTTTTTATACCCTCGTTTTAAGAACAGACTTGAAACTTTGAGATATTAATGCAAATTCAAAAGTTGTAGTAACTTTTGGTAAACTCTTGGAATATTAAGGGTTACATTTTGAATTTGAAGTCTGTAAATGAACAAGAACCTTTCGTTGGCTTCTGATTTAGCTTTTTTTGTAGTGTTTGTTACCATGGGATCTACAGCCCTCGGTGAGTGTAACGAAGGCTCAAAAGCATGGGCCATGGACTTAATAAAGTTGGGGAGATTGTTAATGCTGTGATTGTAACGAAGGCTCAAAAGCATGGGCCATGGACTTAAAAAAGTTGGGGAGATTGTTAATACGAGTCTAAAGCATGGCCATGGATTTAATAAAGTTGTGGAGATTGTTAATAAGAGTCTTTGTTATAAAAAAAATTGTGATAGCATAATATATGTGCATGCTGTGCAGTGTCTATTTGAATTGATGTATTTACAACTTTCTTGTACATTGTGAGTTTGAATTGATGTATTTACAACTTTGTTGTACCTTGTGAGTTTGTTGATGCTTAAATAATAAAAATGTTTATGGCTTCAAAACTAATTTTCTCTATGGAGCCAAATTGTGCAAATTGACTATATGACATAGTTGAATGCAAGAAGTGGATCAAACAATTTTAATGCTCATTGATCGTTAGAATCTGAGATAACCCAATTCCAAGCTATAAAAGTATGAAAAGTAGTAGAAGTTTTTGCCTTCGAAACCCACCTCAAGCCAAATTATGCAAATTGGCCAAATATTATATTTGAATGTCTGAAATGGATATAACATATTAATTAGGGTCATTGATCATCAAGGAATTGTCATAATCCAATTCAATGCTACAAAAGTATGAAAACGTTGCTACAAAAGTATGAAAACGTTGTGGGATCTACTTTAGGCCACATTTTGCATACAAGCAAAATGACTTATTTGAAGGCAAGCACTGGTTCAAATATATTATTTAAGGCCATTGATCACCACAACGTTGATAAAATCCAATTTGAACCTCCAAAAGTACAACACAGCTATTAAAAAAGCTTGCAATGATGCGAAGTTTGCAATTTGAAACCCCAAAAGTTAAAAACACGGTTATTATGAAATATTGCAATGATGCCAAGTTTCTTATTCAGGTAAACAAAGAATATACTCTGTATTCAAGCTTTTGTGATCCATAATGAATTAAACAAAGTCTTTCGGTAGAAATCACATGAGAGAATTTTTTGGTCGAAGCATTTCGAACCAACAAGCGTGGTTCATCATCTTTTTTGCCCGACGCATTTCGAACCAACAAGCGTGCTTCATTATCAGAACCAGAAGATGAACCACACTTGTTGGTTTGAAAGGCGTTGCCAAAAAATTCTTTCATGTAATTTCTACCAAAAAAACTTTGTTTAAAAAAATATATCAATTGTTGGAAAGCCCTCTGTGTCTACTCTAGACAGACATTGTATGTAGGAGATGGAGCATTATGGCTCTAATAACCAATGAGACATGCATTCATTTTTTTGAGACATAATTTTATACAAAATTCAACTGAATACTTCTTTCTTTATATAAAATTCGACTGGATACTTCTCTCTCTAATCTCCCAATTGAAAACTGTATAAGAAGATTATCGGTAAGCTCATGGGCTACATATTCCACAATTCCTTCGGCCCTATATAAAGTACACAGGTGGAAAAAAATAATGAGAATGGACCACGTTTGTATGCTCTGTCATCAAGTTTCGGTGCATTGAACCTAGAACTGAAATAGGGATTTTTAAGTTGAAGCACAAGGATCGTTTGTGTCAATTTTCAGGAAAATATTGCGATTGTGGTTTTTACAGTGAAACTTTGTCCTTGAATTTGCCCTGCAAAATTCTCTAAATCCACTCTATTATTAGAAAAGTCAGAAGTCTATATCTACGTGAGATTAACCTACTTCTGGATTTTCACAGACTGGAATCAACCACAACGCTGGTGGGTTTCCAATGAAATTTCCAGCTCATTTTTCTCCTCCACAGGCTGTACGGTACATTGTTTTTCATGATTTTAAACTCTACCTACATAGTCTTTTTCTCCGTAAGAGGACATCTCCTGTGCACTGAGTTTCCAGATTCCAACGTCTCATCGTGGGGAATATAATGAAACCTTGACCAAGAGGATGCAATGAACTCAATGCAAATCAGGGTTTCCTTTTGTTTGTTTTCTATGGGCCAGAATCAAGGAATTTTTAACAGAATATCATGTCACAATAAGTATTGAATTTGGTTGGAAAAATTATGATAGATTTATCTATTAATTTTTTTTATCAGTTTATATTGTTTCAATATTTTGTATAATTATTTAATTTTTTTTGAGTATATATGAATAAAATTTTAATTTTGATAACAGACTTACAAATCATACTTACTATAAAATAAACCTCTAAACTCAATTATTAAACCAGCACAATTTTCAGATTTTCAATTTAGAGAGAAAGAAGTGTTAAAATGCAGTGAACCAATGAAATCTATTGGTGGGCATTCCAACGTGTAAGGGTCAAACGGTAATGTGCGTGCAATGGACGAGGTAGGTGAGGTGGAGCTTACCATCTTAACACAAAGCCATGCACAAAACTGGAGGTTCAAATTAATAATGATTTTTGGTTTTTTTAATGTATGCGACTGACAAACCTTTTGTTGTGGGCCCCACTTGGTGTTGGGTTTGAATCAATAATGTTTTTTGGTTTTTTAATATATGCCACTGACACACCTTTTTCCGTGGGCCCCACTTTTTGGTGCTTTAAATTGCCTTTAAATGTTATTCTATCTGACAACCTTATCAACCTCCATTTTACCTTTTTCTGTGGGCCCACTTTTTGGTGATTTAAATTGCCTTTAAATGTTATTCTATCCGACAACCAAAATTATCAACCTCCATATTGGCCCTGATAAAGTAACATTACAGAAGGGTTTTTTTTGGTTTTATAGAAGACAAAAGAGGTGTTGGAGTTTTGTTGCTACACACCATATAGGAGTTGTTACAACCATTTGTTTGAACTTAAAGAGGATCAATTGAGCACCAAATTAATTATTTTTCAGGTATGTTGTATTTGTTAATTAATACTTTGGGATTATTATTGTATAATCTGAAATGTTGTAGTTTAACTAAATTGTTTTTTTGCCCTGAAAATCATGGAAATTTCAGTCATATTTGATAAAATCCAGCAAGAAATTTTCTGAATCCAAGTTACAACACTTAAAATTCAATATTTTGAGTGCCCCAAAGGTTCTTGATGACGCTGAATCCATTTCTACCATCAAAAACACGATTCAAACACTGCTATTCCAAGATTTTTTGAATTTTATTTTTATTTTTTATTTTTATTTATTTATTTTTTTTTTTTTTCGGCCACTTTTGGCCATCTGTGCAATTCCTCCACCTCCGCAGACGAATCCATATGTAATTAGTTTTACATTCCACTTTTACAGTTAATAAATTGCTGAGACACAATTGTCTCGTACCTAGATTGCACATGTATCAACAAGTGCGTACTTCTCGTTTCCCTTCTTCGACCGATAGTTAGGTAGGTTCATTAGAGTCAATTAAGTTGCTCAATGATGGATTTCATCAGCTTTGGTCGATTAAGTTGCTCGATGATGGATGTCATCAGCTTGGATGGATGGGGAGCTCACTGGTTAGCTGGATGGGGAGCTTGCTGGGGAGCTGGTTGGTTAGCTTGCTTGCTAGACCTAACTAAGGCTGGTCGATATAATCTGAGGCTGGTTGAACACAACTGCTTGCCGGTTGATTAATCGAGTGAGGGCTGCTTTAACCCGTGAGGCAAAGAACTTACGCTAGAACGTTTGGCTATATAGGTTACACCCGATGATGATTATGCTCAGATCTACAAGAAAAAAAAGCACCGATTGATTTAGAGATTGATAACGACTGAAAAAGCCTAGGTTCGTGATCCCACCTTGCCTGGATAGTGAGTTATTGATTTGATTGATTGATTGACGACATAAACCCTAGCTTCTATAGGACGAGACGACAAAACCCGTTATCTAGCTAGAAACCCAAGGGATGGAAGAACCCGTTATCTAGCTAGAACCTGTCTGTGGTGGCTAGACGTTAGGATTGAAGGAACTCAATATCTAGGCTGGATTGGATAGTCGAAGAACCGACCGGGTTGGTTGAAGAAATGAGGACCAGCAGGGTGCGTAAGCACGCTCGACTAATAGGAGAGGGATCGACCATAAGATGCGCAAGCAGGCTCGACTGTTAAGAGACGACCTTTTAGGTGCTCGGACCATAAGGGAGAGGGAGAGGATGCGGAGATCTCAACCAACGCCCCCCACCCAATAAGCATCAAGGGCCGGGAGGGCTCGACTAACAGGAGAGGATTTGAGATTCTCGTTACTAATGATATTTTCCACTTTAGAACATGCTCGTAAATAATCTATTTGTTATAAGCATCAGTAGTGCCTAGCCTGGTATGCCCGGCTGGTAGGTGGGGTGCCTATGCCTGGTGAGGATAGCAGGTTCAAATGAGAAGGGTTGGGGAAGCTCAGTGTCTAAGTAAGGCCCTCCCAGGACCATTATAAGATCCATAGCCAGAAGCCTGGAGCATTTGAATAATAGTCACCTTTACCGCTACTAATGAGACTGAGAAAGATGGGTCCACGGGGACTAGATAGGAATCTCTGCTACTAGGTAAACTGAGTCAACAACAACTTGTTTCGCAACCCTGCCTTCACTGCTTATACCTTGACTGCTTGCTTTGCTCCGTAATATGCTTGTAATTTCCTCCTGTATGTAACCACGATTGGCATCGACCTGACTCTTTCACTTGTTTAAGGTAAGCAACTGGGTCTCGCTAAAGAAGAAATATCAAAATCTTCCTATCGATCACGAAAGACAGGATCTGGATAACGAAGGTATGAATCACGATCATCAGGAGGAACTGCTCGATCTCGTCCTGTCACTTCACTGTGCCTAGGCTGAAGCTAGCTGTTATGCTGCTAGTTCAATAGGTGTGCTGGATCACTGGTATTAGAAGTTGTTGCTACTACTGGATAAATTGCGACTGGATCTGCTACTGCCTGATCCATTAGTCATTCTTTTTTTTTTTTATTCTATAACTAGAGGAGGGAATTTGAGTGGTAACCCTAGACAGCTGGGTTTCAAAGACTTACTCTTCTATTCCCTTCTAGCTCTGAGGGGAAGAAATCCATCAAAGGCTAGGTCCTGCTTAGCTAGCTCTGCTCTTTGAGGGGAAGAAAGGGTGCCGTTTGAGGGTAAGAAAGAAAGGGCGAGGGTCTTTAGACGCTCGATCGTAGGGAGAGGGCCTACTTCTGGGTCGCTCACTCATTCATATGGGTGAGGGTGAGGGTCTTTAGACGCTCGATCATAGGGAGAGGAAAAAGAGGCTATTTGGCCCCCTCCTTATAAGTGAATTTGGGCACGAGAAGCTAGGTTTTGAGGAAGGTGGGTGAGCAAGAGTCTGACCCAAGGAACATGAGCATGAGACAGTTATCCGTAGATTATACCAAAGAAAAGGAAGGTCCGGAGGGCCTTGCGCTTCCTAGGTGCAAGGAGAGAGATTTCGATATTCTCTATGTCATTATGCATGAATGATTATATATGTCATTATGCATCAAAACCTCTGCCTCCTAAATGGAAATAATAGGAGAGAAAGATGTGAAAACCTCCGCCTCAGGGGATTGGGTGGGTAAATAATGGTTGAGCCTGCTTGCGCATACCAAAATGGCCAAATTCTTAGGGCATCCCCCCATCTAAAATGCCATGTCCCTAAAGATGAGTATATAAGGTTTTGGGCTTCCCTCGTCTTAGGTAAGAGGGGCTAATACATACATCGACTTACCTGGTCAATGAATCTAGCTTGGTAGGGTTACTATGTCTATCTTGGTAGGTTTGGTAGGTTTGGATTGGTGGGCTATCTTGACATCTCGAACTACCACCTTGACATCTCGGACTACCTTGACATAGAGAATATAACATCAGAATATGGTGGTTGGGGCTTTGCGGGCTATACCAACAACTACCTCAGGTGCGAGGTACTACATACATTGCCAACGTTACCACACCTTGCTATTGACCGCGAAGGAAAGCCCGACAGTAAAAGAAATCTATCTAGTCCAGGTCAAGATGTGATATCGAGGAGAATAACCCTTGAATTGTAATGCACCTTCCCAAACAACTAAATAAATATAGCTAGGAGAATGCCCTTTAGGTTAGGATTCATTGTGTACGATTTGAGGGGACAGGAATCCAAGTTGACCCTAAAAATAAGGATAGAGAGAATGCTCTATTAAGGCCCTAAACAGTGAAAGAAAGGCCCCTGTTTGCCCTTTTCTATAGAGTTGCCTCACCATTCTATATTGAGTCAAGGCCCATTCTACATTCTATAGGGGTCTAGTCCTTCCCGTTTCTATAGGGCCCATTCTGCATCTGTCTACATTTCGTTGGTTCTCATTCCCTAACAACACCCACCCACATATTCTTATTTAAGGGGAGTGATCACTCAAGTGTTGTCCCTTCTTGAGCGAAGTCATACCACTTATGTGGATAAGCCAGCCCACTAGTAAGATTCGGAGGTTATGGAATGATGGAAAGGAGAAGCTTAATAATTAAGAAGGTACGATCCGTCAAGTTTCTATTACTTAATTTCATAGTGGCTTGTTGCCAATCCTATAGAAAATGGGAAGGTTTCTAGGTAGATGGGTTACATTAAAACAAAACAAACTTTGAGTCAGGTAAAGAGAGCTTCGAGGGAGGGGGGTAGGATGCAGATCGGAAGGACACAACCTCGGGATTAAACAGCGACTATCGTATAGAGATTGATTCTATTTGTAGGGATTCCATTCGTAGGGATATCCCATTAAAGGAGTTGAGGGGAAGAAAGAAAAGCAGTAGGCAAGCAAAGGAAGGGAGGAGAGAGCCATTGAACAAGCCCAACCAAGCCAAGCCCACCAGCGAGGTAACCTTGTCAAATATAGATTCTTTTCCTCTCTTTTGCGGTAGGCCGGCCGGCCATCAGTTGGTATTGAGCCATCGTGTACTGGTAAAGGCCATCCCGGTAAGAAGAAGTGGGCCATCCCAGACATACAAGAGAAGGCAATGTGCGGTGATGATCTAGTTTGCCTATATATTCGGCCTGCCTACATGACTAGCAGGAAATAGATTGATTCTCTGAGGACCAGTAGGGGCTCGACTATTAAGGAGAGGAAACATCGGGGCACTAAAAGTAGATTTTCTTCTTACTGAAGATTGGTACAAAGTCGCTTGTTCGCATCCCACACCAACCAAATAAGTAATATACGTAAGCACGCTCGACCAAAGCTACCTCTACCTCTAGGTAGGTAGGTAAGGTTGCTTGCTTGTAGGTTAGCTTTGGTACTGAAAGGGTAAGCTACTCAGGCAAGCAAGGATGGTAAGGGAATGGTAAGATAAGGGCAAAGCCGCTTATCTGCATCTTGAAAGGTTCTATCTTTCTAGGTAAGGCACTACCTAACTCACCTACTTGGCTGGATCTTTTTCTCCTAGCCCAGCTAGAAGGGAAAGAGCATTAGATTCTGATTTTAAGGAATGAAAGTATGGTATCTAAACAAACAGACACCAGTGCAACTTAGATAATGTAAATGGAATTTCTAGCTAGTTTCCTAGATAGAAAATTCACATTATATATGAGTCACTGGTTTCACTTTGTTGATCTCTTTTCCAGCCTGAGATTGTATCAGATCTGGTTCCTTACTTATCTTCCTATTGGTTTACTTCTGGTTTTGCACTCTTACCAGAGGAACAAAATCTACCTACACGCACTCTTACCTGATATGGGAATAAGGTTATTGGGCCAGAACTCTACTCTCGCCTACCCCATTGTGTGAAACATAAAGCAGTAGAACCCAAACCATGCTGTTTGAACTGTACCTCGTCCCCCCCATGCATGCTGTGGGGGAACTGAACCTCATGCATGGTATGGGAAACACCAATTAGTAGAACCCACTAGACAAGCGGTGTGGGACTGATTATATATAGATCTCTTATGGTAAGGTAAACTAAGGCAAGTAGCTATTGTTTCACCAATGGATCTCAAAGTTTCAGTTCTCATTTGGGATAAAGAGCTAGCAGCTAGAGACCGAGTTGACCCAGTATAATAAACACCGTCTTTTTGACAGCCCCTACCCTGACTTGCCATACGCCCACTTTCCGTACTGAATTTCCCATAATAGAACACCGCGCCGTTCATTATTTATATATGTAATTACGCAACTACTTTGGGGTTTTCAAAGCTTAGCGATCGAATGAAAGTGATCAGATATGGAATGACTCGTTATTACATATGTAACAGCATCTCGCATCGAAGGTTAGTAAGGCCGCTTTCTTCCTTGCCTTGCCAGTCGGATGTAAGTCACCTACTTGCCTAGTGCCTATAGATATAAGATCCACACTAGGAGATGAGGGGTTACCAAGTTCTGCAACAGATGCCTCCCGCTGACTGAAGGCGATCTCATTGACCCAAAGGCAACTGATGAGGATTCTGGAAATAGGAAAAATGACCCATCTACCAAGAGAGAGAGGCGTACCCAACAACTACTGACACATCTTACAGGAGAGGCATTGATTCGAGTTGACTTGATTCACTTTATTCATGCTCCTGAGAGAGGCGTTACAATTGGCCCATCACACGTACCCATCATTCAAAAACGGATACGTACCCATCTTTCAATATCTAACTCCCAATACGATTCATTCTCATGTACCCATCATTCCCCCAGCTTTAAGGAACCAATCCTCAATCCCCATTACGCCCGCATCCCCCATTCCTTCATTACCTCATTCCCGCACGCTTTTAGTTCAATCCGCATCCAAGAATACCCCTCCGTTTCATCCGCATTCAATCCGAATTCAACATTCAGGTCACCTTCTATTATGGTGAAAGGCTGCTTTCCTGGATGGATTAGGCTCAGAGTGTGTGGAAGTATGAATAGTGCTCCAGTGTTTTTCATGATGTGCCCCCTACTCTTCTTATTTGTAGTGCTATCCATCTAAGCCACCAACCTTAGCCATTGATTCTACTAAAGTTGATTCTGTTGATCGAGATCGAGATGCTGTTCCAAGTCCATTACCTTATCCTCCAGCAGCACCAACCTAGCTAGCAGCATAGGTAGAGATACCAACAGAGCCAGGAGCAAGGGTGGACCAAATCATCTAATTCCAGTTGATACCTACTACGTACCGCTTAATATGGTGGCCATTTTATTATGGATGTATGTAATGTTTTAGATTGAGTTACTGTTTCAGAAGCAAAGGAAGTCTCTGAGCCAGTTCATGGACCAGCAATCCAGCACCAGAGCATAATACATATAAGCATAGGCGGTAGAACCAAAGGTACCAGGAGTAGATACAAGGGTGCCTAAGGCACTAGTAGCATGAAAACTGGGTAATAATGAATAGCGATCGTATCATAGATAATGGAATCTACTGCATCCGCAGATAGTAGTACCTATCCAACTGGTGAAGATGCTTGCTTTGTTGTTACGGGCTTTGGAACTGCTGCTACCTTTGACTCTGCTAGCAAGAGCTGGAAGGGGTGCCCCTTTACTCTTGCAACCCTCTATGCCTTCGTCGGATCATTTACTGTTTCATGGTCAATGGGGTAAACAGATGGATCAATAAGCTTAGATGCAGCTATTTGCTCTGCTAGTTAGGATGCCTTTCTTTTTGCCTCTGCATGATCAACCTCAATGGGCGGAACGGGGTCAACAACAACTATAGGCTCTGTATATGGATATGAAACTGGGTCAAATGCTCCCACTTGGTAAACTTCAAAGGCTAGGGGTGTTATCTTTCTTTACTCTTGCAATTGGATCTTCAAAAGGAACTATATCTTCACCTGGAACTATATCCGCGGCTGAAGCTGCTTGCTCTGATGGTACTGGGACTGAGAAAAAGCAGGGTCATCAAGGTCATCGGCTTAGGCATCTGGGTAGATAGCTTGGTGGTAGAGCATGAGTGTATTTGCTGAGTATCTCCTTGGCTAGCTTAGCTTCTGATGATAGGTATCGACTTATCTGGGATCTGTTTAGTTTGTCACTACTTTTTCAACCACTGGTAATGCCTATGCCTTCTCTGCTTATGGTTCTTATACTATAGTCTCTGCTCCTGTACTCTTGGCTTATGCCTTTCCCTTTGTCCCTGTCTTGGGATCATTCACTGATTATGAAACTTACACCATCATAATAACCAATAGCGCAGCCAGCAGAGTAAGAGAAGGTGGCAGAGCAAGCAAGAGCTATGGCAGCTGATCTCATTTACCCACTAGTTGGAATTCTAGAAGATCCATTCATTGAAGATCTAGTTCCAGGCGCAGATACGGATGTTCTTTTTATTAGTTCAGATCTATTGACTTATTCGGATTTGTTGTTGATTCTTATTCACTGTATTAGTTGCTTTCAGAAATACCTGAAAAGGTGAACCCTTACCCTCACTATGTTCGGGTAAGTATCTTCGATCCCTTTCCTTCACGCAGAGCAGGTAAGTCTAAAAGCGCATCTTATCCAATATGTCTCGGTTAGCCCCAGAACCAGGGGTAAGACAGGGGCGGAGCTACGCTTGCTCCCAAACCCAAACACAGGTCATGGCATCTAGCCCTTTTCGCAATCAGGTGTGGGGAAGATGTGTTCCAACCTGAACGTTCCTCTAGTCCAGTGCTTCACTAGTCGACCTTTTGATCTGAGTCGGTTCCATCGTTGTCGGTGCTGGCAGAGATCAAATTGACACGATGAGTTAATTTCCCAGTTTAGCTTATGCGTAATGCGAGTAACCTAAGCACCAACCACCAATATTGCGCTTCGATTGTGTTACTCGAGCTGCTCGATTCAGTCTCAATGAAGAGGATAAAAACATGCTTACGATTATTAGACGATGCACCATTAAGAGGTGTTGCAATTGGTTCGTGAATAAGTTTGAGGTAAGATTCATCCATCCAGACGATAACCCCGTGAAGTTATCACTATGTAAGTCTTCCACTGCTCACTCTATCCAAACCTACGCCCACAGGTATAAAAATAGGCTACCAATTCCCTTACGGGAGACCTACACATATGAAACCAGCAGCATCTTTCTCTGACCAACGCTAGCCTATTGTAGCTTGTGTCTCTATAACTTCACCAAAGATAAGGTAGCAACGGGTTAAGTTGAAGCCCTAAAAGTGACCTTCAAGTTAGTAGAGGTTCTATGGACCGCCCCGGCGTGTCCCCGAGTCCTAGCCTTATAGATACCCCTTGTGTGATGCCCGATGGAAGGCCTTGTAACCTCGATACATAATGTATGAATCAATGCAGTGGATAAACTAAGAGAGAGAAGTAGTTAAAAGAGAAGCTACCATGGCGATATAAACCACCATAGAAGCTACCAGAGCTTCCATCATAAAGAGAGAGATACCCACCACAACCATTGTTTATGTATCCCCTTATGTGGTAAAGAGGTTAGCTCCCACACCCATAGCTATGAAAGTAACTAGTAGGGCCTTATGCACATTGCTTCTTGGAACAATCAAATGAAGGGCGGGGAGGTAGCTGTGTTGAAGTTCGAGGGTCGAGGTCTAGATCGAAGTGGAGGAAGCCGTGGTTGGGTCAAGATCGAGGGGTCAAGGGTCTAGGGCAGAGGGTATAGTTCGAGATGGAGGGGGCCCTCTTTAGATGTAAACTCTATCGGGATGGTATATAAATTCAAGTAAAGCTAAGCATCATTTTCATTCAGCGAGTGGTATAGGGTTAAATTTCTAGCTCTTAAGGTAGGCAGGTAGGTTAGGAAACACAGAAGTAAGGGAGAAGGAGAATGTTGTCTCATGTCATCCCATGCCGGGTCTCTAGTTGTACCTCCTAAGCGCTTCATGACTCCAAGTGGTATAGTCTAGGTCTATAGGTGGATACATAGTGAGTAAACACATAAGTAAGAGGGGGAAAGGATAAGAAGGGTTTGTTTCATGTGATCCATGCTGGTGCCGGGTCTCTAGTTGTCCCTCTCTCTGAAGTGCTTCATTCAGTAAGGTGTAGGGCTAAAAGGTGCTAGGTGTCTAGGTGGGGCAAGCCGGTAGGTTAGGAAAACAGAAGGTAAGGTATAGAAGGTAAAGAAGGGTTTGTTTCATGCCTACCATGCCATTCTGCTCGGGTCTATAGCTATACCGTACCTTTCTTGCTTGCCTAATCGCTTTCATTCAGTTGTGGTATAGGGCTAAATATCTAGCTCTTAAGGTGGGCAGGTAGTAAGTAAACAAATAAGGAAGGGAAGGGATCTATCTATCCATGCATCCGTTCCTTCTAAGAGAAAGGTAGTTAATAGCTCTGTCCCTCCTAAGATTCATAAAGCAAGTGTGAACATGCATCTCCTAGCGATTAGTCAGAAGCCTGTCCAACATAAGGCTCTCTACTTGACCATCCATCCAGCCATGTCTCATAAGTTCTGGCTATTTATAATCCATCCATCTGATAGTTCCACGATCTCCGCTAGTAGAAGGGTGGTTAGGAGGTCGTCCTAAAAGGTCAAGGTTCAAGGCTCTTGGTCTCAAGCAATAGTAATCCTGAAGAAACATATCCTGGGCAAGGCTCGTCTAGAATAGTCTTAGTGGTACCAATATTTATTGATCCATCCATCCATTCCTTATAAGAGAAGAAGGGTTGTTAATAGCAGTACTTCCTAAGCAATTCATTAATCAAGTGAGGGCTATCAGTTCTAGGTCTTCAGGTGGGGTGGGTTGGAAACAAGGGAAGGTAAGGGATTCTAATAGTGCGGTACCCTACTGATCTTCCTGGTCTAATAAAGCGTTTGGGCATGACTCCCTCGACTAGGATGAAGCAGTAAATCAAGTCAAGGATGAGGTCAATCCCGTTCCTACAAGAGAAGGCATTATGTTGAGTAGTAGTAGTCCAGTGAGGTTAAGGTGATCCCTCATCTATCCATCCATGCATCCAAGCCATCGACTGCTGCTTCTAAGAGAAAGTAATGGGTGTTGGGCATCCATCACTCTATATCCTAGGTGGAAGGGAAAAGGTAAGAGTAAGGTATTTCAATGCCATCCCATGCCGGGTCTCTAGTGGTACCTCCTAAGCGCCTCATTCATTCATCCAAGTATAGGGTACTAGGTCTTGGGCAGGTATTTAGCACATAAGGGAGAAGGGTAAGGTCAAAAGCCCTTATAAGGGAAGACATATGGCACAGTGAGTGACGGTTCTAGGTCTAAGGTAAGGGATCATAACGTTCCTGACTCACTACGTGCATTCATGGTATAGGGCTCCAGGTCTGTCTAGTTCTTTCTTGCAGGTGGGTGCCCTTGAAATGGTAAACAAGGGAAGGTATGTAAATAGACTATCTTAGTGCTTTTCCTGGTTGTTTCTGGCTGTTTATGGCTAAAGCAATAGGTTATAAGTAAGGTTGGGTGTCATAGGTCCCAGTAGGTAACAGTAAAGTAAATGCTTTTAGTCTGATGTAGAGTAGTAAGACTGAATCGTATCCTAAAGGCTCGGCCAGACCAATAGTTCATACGGAGTATCCGGATTCATAAGGCAAGGAAGTAAGTAAAGGATAGATAGAACCAGGTGGATGCTCATAAGTAAGAGGTTGCCCCATACCTCCTAAGATTCATAAAACAAGTGAGTGTTCTTAAAGCATATCCCTCCTGGCAATGTCTGAAGCCCATCCCATCCACCAAGACTATATACTCTCATTGACCCTCATCCAGCCAACCATGTCTCTTCTGTTCTGGCTGTTGATAATCTATTTGGGTTAGTTCCACGATCTCTACTGAAGTCACTAGGATCTCCGCTATCCACTAAAGTTTCTAGTTGTAATTCATCCAATCCGGCCGACAGTTCAAGATATCTAGGGAACCCCTTTCAGCTAATGGACCATCCCCATCCCACCTGGTGCTTCTAAGAGAAGGTCATAGGTTCATGCACGTAAGTAAAAGGAAGATAGGCAGCGAAGTAAAGGTAAATAGTTCTACTCTAAATGCTTTACCCCCGACTTCTGGCAGCTGAAGCAAGGCAAGGCATGTGTGGGAATTAATCCAAGCTGTAAATGTAAAGAGACGGGTCTATAGAGCAGTACCCAGTAAGCAATTAATTCAGTAAGCTAAGTCTGGTCTATTAATTGAGGTGGTGGCTATGTGCATGCAGTTCATGGGTGGATTCATGCATGTAGTTCTTGGATGGATTCTGGTACGTTTGTGAACCGATGGATGGATGGGTCAGCTGGCTTGGGTTTGAGGGTGAGACAGAACCCGAATGAAATGGAAATGATGGGTCAACAGCGTGAAAATATGGTCTTTTCAATATTGACTTTCGAGCCTGAATTTGGGACCAAGGTTTCATTTCAAGTGTTGCGTAAGCACACTCAAATGACCGTATAAATTAGGCTTCTGAGCCAACAGGGCAAGCTGTAACGCAATCCCCTGTATCTCGGGCTCAGGCTTCGCAGAACACAACATCGTGTCAAATCAAGGTTAAGGTCAGAAGGGAGGTCATAAGAGATAGAAGCAAGGCAAGGTAAGGTGGTCGTTCACTACGTGCCTTTTGGTTCTTCAAAGTCCACTCCGTGCCTCTCCCGTTGGTTCTTCAAGTTCCTCCCTTTTGGGGCCCCCTCACAAATAAGCACCCCATCGCCCCCAAAAGAGAGTTGTTCCTCTCCTCACACGATAGGCTCACCCCTTTTTTAATATATAGCGTGGAAGTTTTTCAAGATTTCCCTCTATTATAGCATTTTCAGGAGGCGGAGGAGTGTCGTGCTCTCGGGGGTCAACATCCTGTGAAAACCATTTTGTAGAGACTCCCACACCCTCTAATAACAACTCCACACCCCCTGACCTCATTCCCTTGGACAATCCTACTACTCCTGATCCTTCATTGATTCTCATGACCACTGGGGACACAACTACTTCACAGGCCACTCTCTTTACCCATAACTGTCATATCAAGCATGTGTTGGCTACTTTGATTCTTGGTAATGGGAGTCATAAAAATCTGGTAGCTTAGGATCTGGTCCAATGCTTTTCTCTTCCCACAAATTCTAACCCCTCTCTATATCCATTGGGTTGGGTCCACAAGGATGGCCCTCACCTCTTGGTTTCTAAACATTGTGTAGTAACCTTCGCCATTGGGTCTTTTCACGATACTTTGGTGTGTGATGTGTCTCCTCTAAACTGTGCTTACATTATTTTGGGAATTCCCTATTAGCAACAATGACACACTTTATATCATATTCACACTCATCAGTACCATCTTAAGCATGAGGGCCACACCTATGTCCTCACCTCGGCTACTCCCACAACTCCTTGACATATGAAACTACTGCTACTAGCTATGTGTTTGGATCTTATGGATATGTTCCCGCCTTCGCTACTGGATCAATAAGGTAAACTGACCCTGCTGCTTATGGTGCTGGTGCTAGATCTACCGAAGCTACTCGCTCTGTTCCTATTTATGATGCCTTTACTTGTTCCCTAGCTGCTTTAGGCTCTGCTTCTGGAACTAGTGAAACTGTTGGTTCTTCAACTATCTATGCAACTGTTTACACTCTTCATCTTTCACTGCATCTTGAACTACTCGTGTTGATTCCCTTGCCCTTGGTGGTGGTGCTGGTTCAACTACTTCATCTTCTGAATCAACTGCTGCTAAATCTACATCTCGACCACAAAGGTCATAATCTCACTCATCAGAACCAGGATCTCCACCTCCTATAGAAATCTATCCACCTAGGTATGATGCTCCAAAGAGAAGGATTGAATAGGTACTGGTGACTGATCGCATAGTCACACCAGTGGCTTACCTTTACAAATGGAAGTGGTGCTACGGGCTCTCGATCTGGAAGGTCTAGATGTGGGAAGAAAACTACGCCCAGAATGTGCAAATGTTCGGAATAGGGTAGGTTGGTCAACATCTGCATAACCAATGACTTAATCTACTGAGCCAATGACTGCTTCTTATACTTATAGTGGATATGGAACCAGGTAAACACGACCCAACTGCTGCTCCATCAACTTTTGGATCTACTGCAGAAACAACTGCTGCTGCATTAATGGCTAAATCTACTGCTGCGGCTGCTGCTGCTAATGCCCGTACCGCGGCTGCTGCTGCTAATGCCCGTACCGCGACTGCTGCTGATGACCCATCTGCTGAAGCAACAGGCTCTGAACCTCGCTTTCGAAACTATGAAGATTCATCTCGATCTCGAAAAGCATAAACTAGATCACGAGCATCAGAATCTTAAGCTCGCTTACGAAGCTCAGAATCTGGACCTCGCTCTCAATATCGAAAACCTGGATCTCGCTCTGGTGGAACTAGCACTACAACTGGCTTTGGAATTGATGAATCGACTGCTTCTTCAGCGGCTGCTGGGTCAATGGAATTAACTGCTTAATAAACAACCTAATCAGCTGCTTAACCACCCGAATACACTTCTGTTGCTGAAGAATCAACTGGATCAATAAAAGAAACTACTGAGTCAACTACATTCCGTTATGCCCATGCTGTATGCTTTGCTCTATCCATCATATATATATAGATGCATACTAGCCCTGGTGGGTAACTAGCTTTGGCTGGCTGTGGTATGTAGTAGCTGGCTAGATGGCTTTGTATTTGGGACTGGCTTTGTTGCTGCTTGCTCTGTTGCTGGTGGTGGTTCTGGTCCTCTTTGAAAGACCCGGTAGGTTTGGGTAGGACTAGAGAGAGACATAGAGACACCTAGCAAAAGCTACCAATACTTGTAGACCGGACAACTACTACCATTATACTTATACTTATATTGATACCGAGAACAAATGGCAGGCACATACCAGGAATAAGGGAAGGGCACATACACTTATACTTACCAGAACAAGGGCAGGGCAGGCGGCAGAGCCCTCAGATAGCTATCGCCCCGAACTCCAAGAGCCTTAGGAAGGAGGGACCAGTGAAAGATCTACTAGACTGAGCAATGCGAGGTGCCTGTGATCCACTGCCCCTATCCACTCCATCAGTGGAATATACCCCTAGCAATGCATCCTTAGGGGGATCAGACACCACAGATAGACCCCTATCCACTCCATCATTGAGACTATATCCAGGGAGGGAGGAACTCACGCTTAATAGAAGGACCTGTTAACAGTACCTTACAACTACCCTCAGACCAGAGAGACCTATTAACTACACCTTCCCCTTAGCTACCCTCATACGATACCCTATTTCATCATCTACCCATGAACAGAGAGGGGAATTATATTCACCACTGGGAAGGTACACACACCGAAAGGGACAAACACCTATTGAATGCATCAGCTACCCTACGCTTATAGACCCTTTAGACGAGGGATCAGTTAATGCATCTGTGATTACTAATAGAACCCGCACATAGAACTCTTGGTGGGAGGGGACACATAAAGCATTCAGTACCCGCCCTCCCCTGGCAGACCCCAACTAGCCTTTAACCCATTTAGTGATCAAGGACACTCCTGAACCTTTCACTGACCAGTAAAGGACACCCGTAGGTGAGAGAGAGTGGAAGGGACAACAACCAAGCCGAAGTAAGCATTACAATCGAATACCTTAATCAATTTGATTTTTTGCTTACTCGCTGACCCTTTTTGTTTTCTTATGAGCACATATTGATCGAGCCATGTTATCCACCAGAAAAACGGGATTGATCAATAAATTATAGAATACCTGGGCCCAGACACTAAGTTGACTTCAATGAATGATGATGAATAGCAAAATCATCATATCTCCGCATAGCAGAATCATCATACCTCCGCTAGCGAATATTCATTGAATTAGAGGATGTGTAAGCATGCTCGAACATAAGCCCACCACCCCAATAAGCATCAAAGGAACTATTATCTACGTCATTTCATTCATGCATAATGACATATATTATGAGATATCTCTTTGTATACGATATTCTTCTCTAGTTTCAATTTACTTATGGCCGCCCCTCTCAAATAAGTAACTAGCTTTTGGTTGAGCCTGCTGTCGCACCCTTAAAAACCATCCATTTATTGAACCATCGATTGAGGGAAATCCAAGAGCAAGCTTGTTGGGAAAGAGAAGGTTGAAAGAAGGTAAAGATAGATAGAGATGGGGCACCGCCTTCCCTATGCCACCGGGGTGGGGATACTCGTTTCTTGAATCCATGCTTCCAGTAGCTTGGTTTGTTCGAATCAATGCCGTATCTGTTGTGATAATTTCAATCTCTATACGGCGGTATGGATGGCCTTTGTATTGATGTAGCTAGCGTTGTGAGAATGCCAATATTTAGATGTATTTCTATCTTGATGATGCTAGAGTTGCTTGAAGGTAGAGATGACGCTAGGAAGGAGGGTAAGTCAGGTGGGTAAAGGTACCCCCCCACCGTACACGTCACATGGTTTGCTCTCCGGCAAGATCCACCACGATGTAGCGTCGTTTTCAAGCAAGCTCATAAGGTAAGGCAAGCACTAGGCGGTGTTCGTTCTGAGGGAAGCAACTGACGATGTATTGGTAATCTTTCCTCAAATACTAAGGATATGATGTAAGTGAAATACGGTGCCATCCAAGGCCTATCCATCCCTGAGAGGAGAAAGGATATGGGGATAGTTAGGAAGGAATAACGCACTCGGGAAGATAGAGAGACGTCTGGCGGGCGATAACGATAGCGGTGATAAGGATCAGAGGTAGGATCGTTATCTGTATCTATAGATATCCACAATGCCTGTGCTGTGACAACGATGTATCTATACACTCTCTATTTGCCTGTGTCAGTCGGTCAGTGAGTTAGTTATCGAATTCAAGAGTTCTGATTAATCCTAAGGACGGAGAGACGTCGGGCGATAGAGATAAGGATCAAAAAGTAGGGATCGTTCTAACCATCGTTCTAACCAGTGTTTTCTTTCCGTACACAAGGTTAGGTCACTCCATGTGTGATGTCAAAACAACTAGCCAATACCATGGGAAGAGAGTCAATACCATAGGAAAAACTCAACAAATTCATAGTCAAATGGTCCACGCACCAACTCCAAGGAAAAATCGTCCCCCAAGGAAAATTGTCCTCCTCTAACCAATGCATCCCACCAAGAGAGAGTCAAATGAATATATGAGAGTAAAACCATCAAAGATGCCATCCCAAAGAACAAGGTGCCTCCAAATATGTGCCCAAACTGCCTCAAAGTCTGAAAAGTGCCTCAAAGTGCGCGAAATAACCATAATAGGCTAAAACGCATAACTAAAAAGGCCACAAGAAAACCTGTAAATAACGGCAACTTCAATATCTGGGCTAGCACTGAAGTGATGAGTGATCAAGGTACATCATCCAAATGGGTATGAAAAAATGGTCTTGGATCCCAAAAAGAACATGCACAGCTGATCCATGCACGATCATGAAGTCTGGCCTGTCGGACTGCGATTGGGGTGGGCCCCAATAAGAAATAGGCATTCAACATTCACCGAGGAGAGAAGAGAACAAAGACTCCATTCACTGGGGTTGGAACAAGGCGAAGATAAGCTGGGACAAGGAGGTACGCCAGGCGAGGCTATGGCTTTCGAACAATGGTGGACTTTGAAACTGAAGGATCTCAAATTGGTACCACCGGGTAATAACCCACGCCTGCCTCTACCCCAGCGACAACTGAATATGCTACTGGATCCATTGGTAAAATGGTTGCTTCTCGGTAAACTGCCCTCACCTCCGCTTCTTGATCTCGATATGGATTTCGATTTGTGGAACCAAACAAAGGGCACAAGAAGGGGTGCGGTGATAACTCCTCAAATGAGTGGGATCCATAATCAAAGATGTCATGCATATATACATATATAATAACGGCTTTGGCCAGGGAAGATTCAGCAAGAGAGAGGGGCAGCCACGAGTGACCGAAGGAGCCCTCCTTCTTATTCCCCTTAGCCAACATGTTCAGCCGACCTGCACTGCACTGATAGACACTTGAAGTGAAGTCCTTTCTGGAAATTGATCCATCTTCTCTTTATTTGTAATATGAACACCAGACACTCCCCCTTTTTCGTTACGCTTCATTTAGAGTCCGCCAACGGTCATCTTTCTTTGAATCGACTGCTGTTCCTTTTACTGAAACACATAGGTTCTTATATCAAAGTAGTCCTAGCCGGAAGTCACGAGGATGGAATCAAGCCTCAACCTGCCGAAGGATGGAACTCCCTTTACCAGCGTTCATCCCTCCCTTACAAGCTTCATCCTCCCCCTTACAAGCTTTCATCCCCTCCGCGGTTTGGCCCCGCTATACTCACAAACCCAACCACCTTCTCTGGATGTCTTTCCTGGGGAACCATATAGATAGAACTTGGGGCTAGCCCACGCTCGGATGGGCGGAAGAATGTTAGGTAGCTCCTTCTTGCCTGTGGGAGGAATATAAAGGTCACTTTCCCTCCGACCTTCTGATCATCCTTTTTGTTCTGAGGAATACCCCGCCAATAAGCCCCAACACCAAGACACCATGAGTGCTTTGGCCCGACTTTCTCATTTCGTTAGGATACATGCCTTTCCTAAGCCCTATTCCAGAAATGATCTCGGAATATAAAAATACGACATTCTCCGGTGGTTAGCACATAACCTCGTTATCACCAGGAGAATCGGTGCTTTCCAGCTCCTCATTGTTCTATCTTCTAAAGCACCTCACCTTATATATGATGTTCTATCTTGATTAGATTTATCTATTTATGGAGTAATAATATGAATGAATATAAGAAGTGTCTTTAGAAAAGGTCCTGTCGCATAATAAACATAAGGGGTGCAACAGCTGCCGGGTTGGTGTAGCTAGCAAGCAAGTGAGAAAAGCAAGCCCGCAATCTAGCCATGCAGGAAGCCCGTAAGTAAGCCTCTTTCTTTCACCTACCGTCGTGTTAATTTATTGTCCCACCAGCCTGTGTGGTCATTGTTTCTTTGACCAGCCTAGTCGGTTTTGACTAGCTTCAATTTAGTCCCAGCTAGCAGTAACTCTAATCAGCAAGTTATAATCAAGTAATAAATAGAATTAGTCTGGATAGCCTATCTGGGTCGATATTGCTAGTGTCCGGTGGACAATCTATCTTGGTAGATGTCTCCTGTGCCCGTTGGACTGCCCATCTCTGTGATGGCGCCTCATATTAGGTCATGAGGTAGGAATGAAGGGACATGAGATGGGGAATGATGGGGACGCTATTCTCGTAAGATGTTGGCAGGTGTGGATACGAAAAGTGGGATTGTGGATTTCACTGAATGGGTAATGCATATTGAATGGGTAAAGCGAACTGGGTGTACTGAGCAGGTGCCTTATGCGTTTCCTTGGGTGACGTGTACTTGTCAGGCGTACTGCTGAATGCGGGAAAGTGAGTGCGAGACTGCAGGTGGATGCATGGCGTGGATGGAGGGGGGTGCGGTAGAATGGGGGCGTATTGGGTACTGCATATTGAACTGAAAGCGGGAATGTGTGTAATGCGGACTGAATGCGTACTGGGGAATGGGATAGTTGGCTAGTCTTGATTCGTGTGTCAAGCCCATCGTAGCAAGCTCAATAGGTCTGTCCCTCCTAGCTGATCAATTACTTTTGGGTTGCGAAGGTGGTACTATAATTGTTATAAGCATAACCTCTATAGCTTATATGGTATGAGTATGAGCTGTCTTATCCGTAGTAAGAGTCTTAGTCTGAAGGATGTGGCTATATTCTAGAAAGATAGGTATGCTAGGCAGGTAAGGTTGGGTAAGTAGGTTAGGCAGATAGGGATATAGGCCAGATAGATAGATAGAGCTAGCTGTGGTCTAGATGTGTATAGCTAGCTAGAAGGTAGGATGGGTATGGAGACAGAGTGAGTATAAGGGTCTGAGTATAGGTGTTATAAGTAGTATAAAGTTGATTAGTATGAGATTTTATGGAGGGTTAGTATGCTTCCTTGATTGAATGAAGTCAAGATTGAATGCTAGTTGGCAGAGTACGTTTTGTTGCTTGATTGATTGAGCTTGGTTGAGTTAGCTCGGTAGAATAGCTCTTGTGGGTAGGTCTAATAATAAGGATAGCTGGTTTGTCTGATTGATGGGTATGGGGTTATGGTTCTGGTGGTAACTAGCTGGGCTGTATGGCTAAGTAAAGCTAGCTCGGTGGGCTGGTTTGTTCGTTAGAGTAAGTAGAAAATAAGTGACTGTAGGGAGGTAGGTTTAATTGCTTGGAAGGATAGCTTTGATGTTTTGTTTAGTAGAATCAGTTAAGGTAGGAAGGTTAGGAAGGTAAGGTTGCTTGCTATTTGATTGCTTTAGGTGCGATACGAGGTACAGTTCACACAAGATGGCTTCGTGGAGTTTGAGCACTTTATATCGTTCTAAATGATGCAAAGGTTACCCCTTCACTTACGAGACCTTATGGTTGCTCCCACCTCTCGTTTGATCCCTTACGGTTTCCGCCTCTAGATCCAGTTGAAGCCACTTGAATTGAAATGGTTAAGCAGTGGCTACGAGAGCCAGCCATACCTTCGTATCCATCAAACACTTGCAGCTTATCCACCACATCCTGACCAATCCATATATAGATGCTTTAGCTTTGACTGAGAAAAATCGTACCCAGTAGTAGATTCAGTACTCCGTACCTAAGACCAGCAGGCATATCAATTCATTGAGTGCAAAGACAGGAGCAAAAGCATAAAAGCTAGGACTTAGCATCTAAGCCATCAGTAGCATAGGTAGCAACATAATCATGTATATAAGCATCACCAGTAGCAAGGTAAGCAACAATAGAGCTAGTTGATCGAATTGATACATCAGATAAAGACCTGGAACAACCACCAATAGGAGAGCCAAGAGTCGATGCTGCTATACTTCATGTGCTACTCGATCAGTCAATCCAAGAGTCTTCATTGATCCAAGAGGCAATCCCAGGTTTCAGTGACAATCACATA
>APFE030332770.1:32452-95228 GCA_000404065.3 Pinus taeda
AACTTCCTTATCTGCTATTTTGTAAAGTTGGTGAGCGTATTTAATTTATCAAGTGACTCAGCGGTTCAGATATTTTGTAAAATCCGATTGTATATATTCCCCCTCGCATAAGCTTGCAGGTGTGGTTGTTGTTGTTTCTGGTTAGAAGGGATAACTCGGCTGTAATTTCTAGAAGAATGATATAAACAAAGCTTGGAGTTTACAGGAATTGGGTCTTACTGATGCATGCTGTCTTGGAACCATTGAATGCTACAAGATTCTAGTGCTATGGCTTAATATAATAAGTGTTCTCTATCTCTGTTAATGTTTATTGTTTGTTTAAACTCACACCTCTCATCTGTTGTTCTAAATCTAGGAAGAAAGAAAAAGAATAGCTCAGGATTTGTCCATAGAGACGCCCTGATCTCAATCTCTCTTTACTATAAATGTTTTCTATGGCTTCAGCTGTTTAATTGGAATTCTTACCTGCTCCAATAAACCCCTAATATTTCACAGTTACTATTTAGTAATTCATGTATGCTACTAAGTAGAAATTGTTGTTCAAATTGTTATCACACTGTCCGTAATTCCATTTTCCACTGTTTCACTCACTAATCAGAATTTATATTAAGAATAGCCATCTAGCCTTGCAGTAAAACTTTCTCCATCACAGGCACCAGGACTGTCTCAGTTTTTTGACTCCATATGCCCAATGGATTAGCATCTTTCACACATTTCATGCCCTTCTCACAACAACAGTTCACAACCAAAGTCTCAAACAAAAAACTGAAACTTATAACTATCCTAAAATCTTCACAATACAGAGATAAAACTTAAAGAGAGAGCCCTCTCTGATTATAGGTAGGCTAGGACTTATACTCCAAAGCTTGGTTAGTGGTTACCCCGGCCGTATTCCCTTGGGAGTCATAGGGAACAACCTGGGTGTTAACACACATAACATTTTCACTCACATGAACTGGGCTTGCACACCTTGAGGCCCCGCCATGCACATCCAACAAGCTTCTCTCATATTGAAACCATCGAGGATTTATGGAAAATCCAATTGAACACTTCCTCATTAAACTATACAAAATGATCTTCGAGGAAGAACCACCTTGCATGTCACCTTGGGTAATGGAAGCAACATCAGAAATCACAGATTTGTTTGCCTCACCATATGCGGGAAATTTCATTGGAAAGAGGAGGATCCATGGAGGAATTTCTATAATGCCTCCAAGAGCCGTGAGCCATTTAGTTTTGTAGGAACTTTGCAGGTGACTCCACAGAAGGAAGCTACTATGGAAGCAGTTGCAGTAGAAGGGAGAAACCCTACGTAGGATAAGGGAAATAGAAAGGTTTCTTATAGTCCAAGGGGACAACGAGGATGAAAGATGAAATTTGATCTGGCTTTTATGAAAGCATCTTTAGAATCAGAGGAAAATAGGAAACTTAGGATGCTGAGAGTAGAACAGAGGAAGATGGAAGAGCATAGGAGATTGGAGGAAGAAAAACAAAAGCAATAACAAGAATAGAAGCACAAGCAAGAAGAAGAAGAAAGGAAAATTGCAATAGAAGAAGAAACAACATGGAAACAAGTTGAAGAGAAAGAACATAACTAACAACAAATAGAGGAGGAGAGCAGAAAAATGCAGGATTAGGAGCATACTAGATAGATTGAAGAGTTGATAGAGATTAATGACGCGAAGGAAGAATTGGAGTCACAAAATCAAGATGATGACAAGATGCTTACCACACAATAGGTCACTATTCAGTCTCCACCACCTCTAGTAGTAGAGTCAACTCTAGGTGGGGAAGGGGAAATCGTTCCTCTTAATGATGATCTGGTTATGGATACATATAATCTTTCGTATGATGAACTTTAGAAGAATATTGTACAAGTGTGTAAGAATAATTTTATGGATGATCTTGCATCTCTTTTATTTTTTACAGAAAGGGTGATTATGGCTAACACTAGGAGGAATCCTGAAGGCATTGCCTTAACTAACTTGGCCTTCGAAGGTGCAAAAAAGTAAAACACCTAGTATATGATGGTCGAGAACAAGCAACTAGAAAACAACTTGTAGGCTTCTAGGCAAGAGGTTGAACATCTCCTCGCAGTATCTCAGAACGTAGCTTTCGCATAATTCCACCTTGAGGAAATGAGTCCAGCGATACTTAGTGAAGTATCAACACTTGGAGATACCATACAAAATCTTTATGAGGAGCTTGTTATCGTGCATAAGGAAGTGGTCGACCTACATGGCTTACAACAGTAGTGGTCCACCTGTATGGCTTGCAGCAGTAGTGTAAAGAATTTTTCAAAACTCTCAGAAAAGTTCAAGTTGCAATCCCTACCATGCATGAATGGGAAATGCAATACAAAGGGTCACAACTTGACTTGGGTAAGAAAATGAATCCAAATGTAGAGTTGGAAAAAGAAAGAATGTGAATTTTGATATAGAACCAAAAACAACTTGTCTCTTTCACTGGTAACATTCAGGTCTCGTATGCACGATTATACAATAGTATGGATTTCTTGGTAAAGACCCACAAGATCCCATCAATTGGCTCATTCACTAGATCCAAACCTAGGAGCCAAGTCATCAGGGATATAGAGGAATACTTGGAGCAATTGCAACAAATTTCCACTATGGAGTACTTGGAGGTGAATAGACAAAACATGCTCGACTACATTGGTGGCCCTTTCCAAGTGTGGAAATTGTTTCTCATGCTTAAGAAGAAGGTAGAAACTGGTTCCAAATCATTATACCCAGATGCCATGGTGGCAAGAGTCCACTTTTATCTAGACATTGTCACACAGTTTGGGGATGTCATTGCACAATTCAAGGCTTGACACTGCTATGTGACTGAGAAACATAAAGTGGAAGTTGTTGAGCTTGATTTATCCCAAACTCAAGCATGATAGTGTTTTGTTTTATCAGGATGTCTAGTTGGATCTACCCTATTTTGTCTTATATGGGTACTAGTGTCAGCTGTAATATTATTTGTAATTAATTTGTAATTGGAATTCCAAGTTTCAATATTGGAATGTGAAGAGTCATGGTGTAGTGTAATGAGTTATTTTGTAAAACAGTTGAAGAGTCATGAGGGTAGTCCAAAATTCACAAAGGGGAGTTGAAGAGCCACCCCCTCTTGTTATAAATAGAACCTCATAACTCATGTAAAGGTATTTTGGGACCCAAGATTCTAGCTAGGATTAGGATTAGAGTCGGGAGTTTGGGAGTTTTGTGAGAGCCTTGGCTTCTCTATAGCATAGAGGAAGCATGTTTCTTTGAAGGATCAGGTGATGTTGAATTCACATACCACTTTTGTGGATAGTGGCCTATCAAAGATGTATGTATGATTAGAACTTTTGCTTAATAAAATATGAGAGCCAAAACGTTTTCATGCATATGTTGTAAATGAAGTAGGGGTATTCTTGTTATGTTTTCAATATATGTTATTTAACTTACGCTTATGCTTATGAACTATTTCGTTTGCATTGGTATGAATCTTGTTGAATGAATGCGTGTTGTTTTATTAATTCATCACTATTAACTTGTGAACTATTTCCCATATTATCTTGTGATGTCATTATGCTCGTGTGTTCCTTTCAAGTTGTGTACTATTACAGGATTTAAGGGGCTAACTTACTTTCCCTTTTGTGTGGCAAAACCTTCACACACCACACTTGACCTTTTGCAGGGTCACACACTTGTTCTCACCAAAGTTACGATACATCACTCTATGCGTAATTGTAGCCAAGGCATATCAATAGCACCCACTACATCGACAACCAGGTCATATTTTAGATGGAATTCCTACACCAAACGGTGTGAGGTATAATTGGGACTTCATATTGAAGATATCACCCTAATTTTTGCAATTCCAACACCGTCAAAATTTCTGGTGCTAGAAGGATAGAAAGATGACAAGCTGAGCCCATGAAGTTTGTTTGAATTTTCCCCACTCATTAATGGCTTCCTCCCATATCTTAGCCCCAACATTTTTTTCTAAAACTTCAAAACTAAAAGTACTAGTGGAAATTATCAATGACTTTTCAAATATTAAATTCAATGGAGAGGGTGAAACAACCTTCCTTGAGCACACCGCTCATTTTCTTGATTTTTGCACGAAACATAATACTCATTGTGAGGAAGCTACTTGTAGGTTGTTCACTCTTAGGTTCAAAGGGTGCGTAAGGGAATTGTGTTAAACATTTAATGTCACTTCCATACACTCTTTTGAACATCTCACCACAAAACTTTACCACGCCTTTGATAGGTGTGATTACAATTCTTTTTTCAAGAAAATTATGTGATTGTGAAAAGCACCTCATGAATCTCTTAATGATTTTCACAATCATTTCATTCATTTTTGTTTCAAATTTTATGAAGATGATGTTGATTGGCCTTTAATGAAAGACAAATTCGAATTCTTGTTCACATTTTGATGAATCCACATGAATATGAATCTTTTGAAACCCTCCCAACATACCTCGATAGTAGAGCTTCTAAATCCGTGACAGATGAGGTTGTTGTCCCAAGTGACTCTTTGTCTCCTTCTAATCAAACAACTCTAATTCCACAGGTTAATGTGGGAGAAGTTGATAATTCATTCACTAATTTCCCACCATCTTCTCCCACCCCACATTCACAGAATTCCATCACAAGTTTGGACTGCGAATCAGATGCATGTGATGAAGTGTTATCTCCTCATCCTACATCCTTTGGTTCCTTTGGTCCTCCAAATTGTGAGTTGTTGTGTTCACCCATTTCCAATGTTTCTTTGAATGTTCATGAGGATCAAGTTCACAATGGTGTTGGTGTTCTGCAAAAAACTTGTGATATCATTTACAATAACTATGTATGGGAGTACACATCTGAACAAGAATAAGTGATGAAGGTTGATTTTTCTCCTTCCACACCTCTCCCTCATTATCCTGACATTTTCTGTGATTTTGTCAGTCTTGTTGATTATCGCAAAAATTTAGTTTCTAATGATATTATTACTTCGATCATTTTCAGAACTCACATAATGTTCATTTTTCATCCAAATGTGGAGAGGAAAAATCTTCTCTTTTAAATCTCCCCAATCTATCATCTCATCATTTTGAAGAATTAAAGGGTGAAATTTCTTGTTTTCAGTTTTCCCCCCTTTATGATTCATCAAACCATGTGGATGCCTCTTTTTTATCTTGAACCTTCTCATCATGGTTGTTGTGATATTTTCACTCATTCATTCGATCACAATTCTAGATTGAATGGAAATCTAACTTCGATTCATGGCCTATGAACATAGAGATGGAGGTTGAAACTTCAGGAACAAAGGACAAGGCTCAGAAAAGGACTATTGATGAGACATGGGATGTAGAGATGGAGGATGTACAAACAAGAAAAAAGCCTTGGACTCAAGAGATAGAAGAAGAAGAATAAGAAATCAAGACTAGGTTAGTACAGAAAAAACCATCCCAGCTAGGCTTCCATGTGACTTTGTAGGAACCACTACAAGTAGTTGCCTCATCATCCTTAGAGGTAGCCATTCTAAGTTCAATAGGAATTACAACTATAGTTAAACCCAGATGGCCTACTGGAATGGCCTTTGAGGAAAGGAACAAGAAAATAAGGGAGTATATGCAACAACAAATGGATTCCCATTCAGTGCCATACCAGACCAAACCTCTAGTTACTACGGATTTGGAGAGAAATCAAATGAATTTCTCATTGCATCACCTACTAACAGATTCATTACCATTAGGCTCTTAGTTCAAGGCCTTGGATAAATCCTTAGATTTTCTAAGTTTTCCTCTTCCCAATAAGATCAACTTCCATAGGAAAGTGGGAGATATTCTTTATAATGAGCTTAATAGAAATGCAATGAAAATAAGTAAAGTGGAGAAGCTTCTAGAGAAGGATGCAACAAGATTGAAACAAGAAAGAGCTAACTCCAAATCCCTCCAGATGAAGAATGAAAAGTTCAAGGAGTTGATTATGAAATTATGGGTGAATATGGAGGATAAGGCTACATTTGAGGCCCTTCTTCAAATCTTAGAAGAAGAAGTTTAGGATTTGAGATACAAGCTAAAGATGGCAGCCAACGAGCATGTGCAGTCCAAGGAACTAGCATAGGTGGAAAAGAAGAAATAAATCCTGGTAAATGAGTTGATAGACATAAATAATGAGGTAGTGGCTCTTAAGAAGCAAGTGGATGAACTTTAGATGAGAATAGAGACTTAGCTTTGTGTTGTGTTGGTGTCTGAAAACCCTCAAAATCCCATAGTGTTGCTCACAAAGACTCTCACTGAGCTCCAACTCTTAGAAGGAGAACTCAAGAAGGTGCAAAAGAATTTAGACTTAGCCCAACAAGACTTGTCACAAAAATAAAAGTAGCTTGAGACAACCAAGACTAAAGTAGATCTAATCAGCAATAATTTACAGGAAGCCAACCAAAATATTGTTGAGCTCCAAGGCCTTATGAAAGGAAATACGTCTTTCATGCAAGCTAAGCAACTGGCATGTGACAATATTATAGTAGAGGTAAAAAACAACTAGGATTGCGTAACCCTGATGGATGAGCAGAAGAACATGATTAAGGAATATAGGTTTTTCATCCTGGCTTCCAAGGAAGAGGGTGAAAAGAACTCCTATATTTCCAAGAAGTTCATTCAGTTTGTGAATGAAAGTTTGCTCAGTGATTTGAGTCCCATAGATGTGGTGGATAGAGTATATGCTATCATGGAGATCTCCAAAGTAGTCCAGAAGGAAGAGGCCAGAGAGAAAGCTAAAGAATATCTAAATATAGTGCTAAAGGATGTGGTTGCCTTCAACTCTGAGTTTGATAAGAGAGTCAAGGTAGGGTTTCCTAGCTACTGGGATCTTGTGGGAATGTTAATCCCATAGAAACAATACAATTAGATGTTAGTGCAAGCCAAGAGCAAGGTGGATTCCTCTCATGAGAATACTACCACCATTAAAGGTAAAACAATGGTTAACTATCTTAGAAATGAATTTAAGCTGTTAGGATCAATGAAGACCTTGTTCTTCCCTAGGTCTCACAGGATGACTAAAATGATAAATGTGATTCAAATATGATACGAGGAGTTGAGAGTCCAAATTGACGACCAACTGACTGGCACCTAGAGTTATGGCCTCGGTTAATAGTTTAATGAAAATATTGTATTCTTCTACATTATTAGTGGTAGGGCATAGAAATATGCCCCTTGAACTCAAAAGCTCATCAATGGGAAAAATGAGTACTCAAGCTTCAGAAGTAGTGTTCTAGGAACTATGTTTAGCACCATCGACATATCTTATGTAGATCAAAATGGATGCAAACATATGAAAATCAAGTATTTTAGAAAAAATTAAGATCACACACTAATTAGATATGTGCAGGGCTCCACATCCAAAGGCCTAGTCATAGTATTTTTTCAAATAGAGCCTATTGTGGAGCTATGCCAAATTTTTCCCATCATAGTTAGTGAGCACATATGCCCCCTTCTTTAAGACATAATTAACAATGTATGTGATGATACAAAGGGTTTCTAACTTTCTTGCACCAAGTTAATCATGTTTATAACCCTATACCAAGACCAAATCATCTTCGGACAATATGTGAGATCAAACAAAATTTTCATATTGAAGTTTGATTCATTTTTGGTGTACCTTGTTGGAAAAAAGAGCATCATGACATTGTTCATTGAGCGAATCCAAATAAATGAAATAGTCTTCCTCTACCAAATTGTTATGGAGAATTTGAATAAAAAGTTTCAATGAGGGTATATTGCATTCAATGGGTAACTTTGTTTCCACACCATAAACTATTTGGAAAGGAGTGAATCTTGTGGAGGCCTTGGTTGAGGTTCGATAAGCCCAAAGGCCTAAAAAGAGCATTAGGTTTTGGTTCTGTTTGTGATTCCTGAACATGCACTAGATCATAATTTTCAAGACACTATTGATGGCCTAAAATTTACCATTAGCTTGAGGATAGTAGGGATATGATTTCTCATGTTAGAACCCCAAGTTGGCTACCAATTTAGTCATCATGTTGTTGTAATAGTGAGACCCATGATTAGTTGCAATCTCTTAGGGTACACCAAACATAGCAATGATGTGGTTAAAGAAAAATAGAGTCACAATGGTGTTTTCATTTGAATAGGTAGGCATAGCCTCATCCCACTTAGTGAAATAATCTATGACTACAGTGACATAATTATGAATGCTAAATGAGGTAGCATTACACTACATAAAATCAATACCTGATTTTGCAAAAGGGCTAACAATGACCATAGGATGAAGTATAGTAGTAAGGGCACACATTGTATGGGGAAAAATATAATAGGGATGACACCTTTGGAATATAATCATACAATCCTTAAATATCAAAAGAAAAAAGTACCCAACATGTAAGATTTTTTTGGCAATGGCTAACCTAAAGAGATGAACACCACATGCCCGTGCATGGTAGTCATTCAAAACATGATCATCCTCTTCATGAGTTAGACATTGATGTAATACCAGTTCAACCTGATGGTGATAAAAGGTATCATCTATGATTATGTATCGTTTGACATTGTGACATGTGCCAAGAGTCATCACATAACAACTCAAGATGAAAATTGCAGCCTAGAGATGGTGTAAGATATCCCCATAGCAAGGATTAGATGTTCCAATGAGGAAAAAAGACTCATCAATAAATGAATCAATAACCATTATTCCATTAGAAGCATGGGGAAGATTAGATAACATCTCTATGAAGACTAGTGATTTCTTGGATCATGGCCACAAATTCCAAATTAAATTCATGCAATATAACTATCCATTTCAAGGAATTTCCCCCAATTACTTTTCTACTAATAAAATGAGATGTGTGGTTGGATTCAAATATTACGATAGTCTCATGGAAGAGAATGTAATTTCTAAGCCATTGAACAATGAAGATAACAGCTAGAGATGACTTTTCAATGTATGGATAGAAGATTCGTACCCTTACCAATCCTCTACTGAGGTAACAGTATGATGTGCTTGTGGTAATTCTCATCCTCTTAAACAATAATAATTTCTAGGGTCAAGTCATAGTTTTTCAGATGTTAAATAAAGTCAGGACTATAATCAAGAAGGCTTAGTAGTGTGGTTGACATCAAGGCCTATTTAAAGGCATCAAAATTTTGTTGCGCTTCGTCATCCCATAACAAAGGTGTATCCTTTTTTAGGAGGTGCATGAAAGCCTTTTTTTATCTCAGGATAGTTATAAATTAATCAACATAAGAAGTTCGTTTTACCTTGTAAACTCTTAAGTTAAATAATAGTGCGAGGAGGAGGAAAATCGATGATTTCCATGATCTTAAGAGGATAAAAAATGATCCCATATTTGGACATGATGAAGCCTATTAATCATTTCGAAAGAACACAGACTATTATTTTTTGGGGATTCAAATGAATTTTATAGTAGCAACACCACATAAATATGTCTCGTAGATGCACTGGATGATCACCCTAGTGAGTAAAGTGAGAAACATGGTCATCCAAGTATGCCTCAACAATTGACGCAATGTCATGAAAAACATAAGATATGGCTGACTAGAAGGTGGCCCAAACATTTTTAAGACCAAGTGGAAATTTCCTATATGTGAATGTAGCCCAAGGATAATTGAAATTTGTTTTATGTGGATCTTTCATTTTAATCTATATCTGATTATAGCTAGATAACTATCGATGAAGGAATACATCTCACTACCAACACATTCATTGATAATATGATAAATGTATTGGGCTGGGTGGTTATCATTTGAAAATTTCTTATTCATGTCCCTATAATTGATAAATAAGTTAATATTACCCTACTTTTTGGTGACAAAAAGGATGTTGGAAACCCATTCCATCAAGGGAACTAGATAGATGAACCTAACTTTGAGCAATTATTTGACTTTTATCTTAACAACAACTTTGTGAGGATTAACTAGATGGATCCATTGTCAAACAATATTAGCGGCTTCATCAGTGATGATTTCATGCTATATAAACTAAGGATTGATGCCAAGAATTTCTTCATAGGACCAAGTGAAAACATCATGAAATTATTTGAAAAGATTCACACCTAATTGAAATTTTGTGAGGGTGTGCAAGTCATCATTCAAATGTTCTGAACAAGGGATGAAAGATGATTGATGGTGAGATTCTTCCCAAGGTGGATTAAATATTTTCATGGCTTCCAATATGGAATCATAGTATTTAGGAAGTCATGGGAACTAGAATGATCAACAACCCATACACGCAAGGAGTAAGCATCAAGCTCAACATCATGGGAAGAACTTGGTTTGAGATCAAGAGTCACCATTTGGATAACGTTATAGGAGAACCCAGTGAGGCTTACAAGAATTTTATCATCGTACATGTCATTTTCCCAAGGAGAAGGGATTATCTAAATATCATTAGACCTATTAGAGTCAAAAGTGATTGACATAATGATGTTAATAGTGTTCGTTGGCTATGAAATTTCATGAGGAAGCAAAGGGAAAGTTCTCATTACCAAAGAGTGTTTGAACTTCCTTACTCCAATTATTTTGGCAGTTAAATGGGAATGTTCTATAAATTGAACTGACTGACTATCATGGTAAAGCAAGTAAGGATTAAAGAGGTCAACTGGTCGATAGTCACTATTTTACCTTGATGACAAAACATCATGATGCATAATGTGAATGACACAATAACAATCATGTAATAAAAGTAGCTTCTACCAAGTAAGAGGTTATATTTTAGTGGCACATCAATGACCTTGACTTTAATTGATATCATTCCCCCCAAGCTCGATAGGAAAAGTAGGAAAAAACCCTTAAGGTTGCAAGGTATGTCCATAAAAGGCCCTTAATGCATATTTAGGTGGTGACAAAATTGGTGAGCTAATATCTTTCCAAGGCTTTGATGACATGATATAGGTACATTCCTCTTCATCCAAGTTTTTCTTATGAACATGTCATCCAAAGAAGTGGACCAATATTTGGAAGGCCAAAACCCAAATGCAAGCAAGAATGAGTTCAAATAAATTATCCAATGATAAAATCAATCTTACAAGCAGACAAAAAGGTGAAGGGTTATAGGAAAATGGTGGCATAAATACACCTAACCCCCAATGTCTCTACCAAGAATCAAACCCAGGAGGATTCAAAAACCTAACAAGTAAGACAAATCCACTTATTTGAGGTATACATGATATTTTTCAATATAAAGGAAGACAAAGTAAATAATATTTGAAGGTTTAGCACAAGTATACACAAATCCATGCAAGAAAAATGGAGAAATTTCAGGAGAAACCCTACCAAAACCCCTAGCTAAAGGCTTCAATTCTTAGTCAGAAAACTAATAGAGAACTAAAATAGCCAGCAATGCTTTATCAAAGAGAAAACTATAGTTTTGTTAGAGACATAAATTCTCTCCTGAGTATGAAGAGGGGAAATGAAAGAGTTTCTTGCCTGAGTATGAATTTTTTGAGCAAGATGGCTTCAAAAACAAACTTTACAATAACTCCTAATCACTATACAAAGCTAATAAAACTAAAAAAAATCTACTAAATTATTAGAAAAATAATTCAAGAAATGACTCACTCAGAGCTCCCCAGGGCAGTTCTGATTTTGTTAACAAATATTTCTCCTATAGTAGTAAGATAAACTAAAACCATAGGGCTACCCAGGGCTTGTCACGGATAGTTGGTTTCCTAATATATTAGTCCCACTCTCATGCACATGAAAATAAATAATAATAAAGGAGAAGAATTATGGTACACCTTTTATCAAGAGGAGGATGTCCAATGTAGTCGAATAGAGAGGTTATTATGTATCCTTAATCTTGCGTTCAATGCATCAATTCCCTACACACAAATAACAATTCACCAAATCCATCTTTTTGCAACACCTAATATAATATTTAACATGAAAAAATAAAATCAAGTACATTAATGAATAAAAAGAAGTGATTTTCTAGGGGAAAGAATAAATTGTTTATATTATACAATGGTGTTACAGTCATCACCTCTCCGGAGTCTTTGTTTAGTGCTCTCCATCTCACCTCAGCTCTCTATCAAGGCGCACAATGTTTGTGACTTATTGTAATGATCTGAAAATGGAATGTACTTGAATAAAGGGTGCAAGGTATCCATTTCCAATAATTTTAAATGTGCAAACAACTCCAAGGTTACCTCTGAAAATGTGAGAACTTCTTATTTCTAATATAGAGATAGACTGTAGGGGCATTTACCGGATATATCACCTCTAAAGAGAGGATGAGTTCTAGAGGCTACCTAGCCCTCTATAGGCTCTGCCTAAAGAAATAATATAATTAAACACTCAGATGTCATTAAAATACTCATGCTTGAAGCTTGATGTCTTGCGGAATAAAAAAAATAAGTTTGAGCAATTGTTTAGGTGTTTATGTGTGAAGGAAAGTTATTTAAATTTGTTGTTTAACACATTATATCCGGTTTATTTTTCATGATATCTTTAGCAAATAATGACACAAAGATGATGAAGTAGTTCACCCCTCCTGGGCTACATCTGCTGGACCAAACCTCCCAAAATGGGTTTTTCCTCCTGTATTAGGAAAGCTACAAAGGCTAATACAAGTAAATAAGTGTCTCTAAAGGAAAATATAATTGTAAAAACAAAATTAGAAGATAGGAAATAGCTAAGAATGCTCTTCCCCAAGCACTAAACAGTGAAATTGTACCTTAAACAGTACCTTCTCCAAATGGCCCTAGTGGCCATTTAAACTTCTATGAAGAAATTGGAGGTGGAGATGACCTCCAATGGTTTTGAAACCCCTACCAATGGACTCAGAAGGTTGAATACAATAGAAGTCGGCTTTTCAATCACCAAAAACAGATGAATACAGCCCCCAAACAGCTCAAGGACTGAAATGGCCCTAGTGGCCCTGGAAGCTTCCCTGAAGAAATTTGAGGTGAAGAATGCCTCAACAGGCAAAAATAGCTTGTAAAAATGGACTCAAATCACTAAATGTAGTTAGAAATGACCTTCGTTTCACATTCAATGGTTGCACACATCCCAATGCAGCTCCCAAACTGATATGGCCCTAGTGGCTCCTATAACTTCCCTGGAGAAAAATCACCAGCAAACTACCTCTGTTGGTTGTGAAACCTACGCCAATGGATTTAGAATGTCAAAGAGACCCAAAATCAAAAAACAAAATTGCATTAAAAGGCCTCTCCTAGCCAAAGTTATGGCTCATTCAATTTTTCTCCACTTTGCCCCTTAAAAACTCCACCAAAACTGGCTAACTGCTAGTTAACCCCTGACATTTTTGGTAATCCCGCCATATTTAGCATGCTCCACCAAATGGACTGCTAGTTAACTGTAACTATAGGCTAACAATACACATGTGAGCGAAATTCTTGGGCGATAACCAGTGGTTAAGGAGATGGGCTCTTGGTTCCGCACGCGTGGTCATACGATATGGGGCTGGCCCATTTCCACCCCAAATGAAACTTCATATAACTTTAAATATAAAATGTGCCACATTACTATTAACAATCAACGGCAGCACTGACGGTCAAGCCTATGGGCTGCTAGGCAGGAGGTCCCACGGTCGAATCTAGCGGAGGCCAAAATAAAATCGTACCATGTAAACTTGGGGCCACATGGTGGCCTCTGGGCTTGCCACGTGGCACCCTTCTATTGGCTGCCTTGAATGGAATATTTTAGAATATTTTGAAGAATATTCCTTGGAATATTCTAAAGCATATTCTCTAGAATATTCTATTTCATTTTTTTTTTAAATTCAAAATTGAAGGTTATTGAGCGATTTTCAAATTGGCATAACTGCTGCATACAGAGTCCATTTTTCGAATCATTCATGGCACTGGAATTAGGAAGATGAGACCTATCCAGTTGTTTAGGTTTGAACTAGTTCTGAGCACTTTCATTTTTGAGCATTTTTCGACACTTGGTCTTGAGCTCCTGATCACACCTCCCAAATGAGAGGCTTTTGGACCCCAAAATCTTACTGAAAACTCTGAACTGAATTGTACAACAAATAAGAGAACAAAATCATCCTCTTACGTTCAGCCAAATGAGCAGAAAGATAAAGAAAATCTCTTGCCTTGCCAACTATCGTCATGGCGAATTTTTGTTGAATAAGCCAAGTACTTGTCGAATCCTGACCAAGTTTTCTCGCCAGACAAATCTGAAAATTATAGAAACCAACAATGACACTTATTGATGTATGAGCTGAAATATTCCACTAAACATGCAGGCTTGCCAACTGTCACTATGCCCATCAATGGCACCTCCTTCTCCAAAAGGAAAACTAAAGGTGACTTAAGCCAATACCCACAACAAACTTCCAAAAATGAAGTAGTTGTAGAAGAATGCTTGTACTGGCGGTAGCATGCTGAAAGCAATGCAAATGCTCATCCCAAAATCTTGGGATACGTGCTGCAAAAGCTTCTCAAAAATAAGTACAATGGTTCTATTCACAAACAATAAAATTAAGCAAACCATAATGAACCAAGTAGAGACCCATGCTAAAATTTGAGGCCTCTTTGCTTGCATGCTTTTCCAGCTCATGGAATTGTGCACTGCTTTGCACCAATTTTGTTCCCTGCACCAAATGACACCAAAGGTACCTTGTGCAACAAGACGATCATCAGCGACAAGTTGACCTGAAATGTGTTGAACAATGGACTCAACCATAAATGTAGCAAGTGTGTACACAACCGACACAAGTTGAAAAAACATATGCAACACAATCGACGCAAGTCAATAATCAAGGTGCGACACAATCGACAATGTAAAAAGTGTGCTCACAAACGACACTAGTTGACCAAAAACAAGATACATTTACAAACACATATGCATGTATCATGTACAATGAACTATATACAATTCAACAAATATACCTACAACCTCCATGTACAAGTGCAACTTCAACTCTTCTTTTCAAAGACCAAAAGTACATCAACCCAAAAAACAACATGTGGGTGAAAAAGAGCTGAAATGAAAGACATTTCTGCAATAATAGTGAGTACCATAGTCATCTTTTACCTCCATGGAAAAATTTTGCAACAACATAAAAAAACATGCATACATCCAAAGTTTGTATATGTACAAAAGGAGTATCTCTTATTGTGTCAAGAAGTCCATCCACTTCTCACCAAGCCACTTACATGGTGACTTTTGTTATTGCAAATTTTCCTCATGTGAAACTTCCCTTTCCACAGCAATAATGGAATCCGTGGTTCTACTTTGCCAATCTTCTCGTCCTCTTACTGCATGTGTGTGGGACGACGAGTTGGATGTAAAGTCCAACAATGAGAGACAACATGTCCCTTCTTTTGGAAAAAAGTGCAAACCTTATGCACCTTTTTTGAAGGTAGTCTTTGCTTCATCTGCTTCCTGTGTGTTTTCTTTCTCATCCAACATCTTGAAACATGATGGTTAAATCAACCACAATGTTGGTTGCTCAAATTGTTTATTAATTAAACAGTCGAGTACCACATTAGATTGTCAACCCGGGAAAGTCCTTTTGTTTCAAAGGTGACCTCATACTGTATGCACTCAATTCTAAAAGCATTAAAGGCTGTAATATAAAAAAATCTACTTTCTATCAAACCCTTACTCTGTGTTACAGCAGCTATGATCTATTGCAGAAATAAAATGAAAGCAATTAACTAATGGTAACAAATCTGCAAAAAGAAATGATGAATTTTTTGTAACAGAGGACCAGGACCCTGTCCTCAAAATAAGGATGTTCAGCACCTGCCTCTGTAACCAATTTGCCAATACACACTGAAAATCCTAATCATCGGTGACACATAGCACCAATCGATTAAGAAAACAAAGTATTAGCAAAAAGGAAATATCGGAAGCAAGGCTAGAAATAGACGGAAATCACACACACACTTAACAGAAAAGAAATGGGTGAATCTTGTGAAGAAGGTGGGCCCTGTCCCTCTCACAAGATTCCCCGGAACACAGATGCTAAGTTGAAATGCTTAGAACAGTGCTTTATTCATCTACCAAAATGTCCAATTACAATTCAGACTTGCTCTGCACTACAATACTTCCGTTACGACTAACTACTTCTCAACTGTAGATGTCTCCTCTTTATAGAGGAGACATCTATTACAATAGATTGTCATTATTCATTCAGTTTGACCTTTTTGTACAAAAATAGGAAATAAATTCCTGTTACATCATGTTGTTACAACAGTGTGTAAACTTTGTCATCCTTCATTAGGCAGATCCTTCTACTGTTGCAAAACTAGCATACCTCGTCCATCTCCTTGAGATCTTTGTACTATCCTTGGTTGTTTCATCGTTTTTATCGATTTGGTAAATCTCAACTGTTCCCTTGAAGTTCTCATGTTGTTCCTGGTGTTCCAGCATCTGTGACTATGTTTTGCTGATCGTGCTGTGTCAGCATCTGCCAAGTATAGTTCTGCCAGCTTCAGACGGTTACTGCCCCGCTAGACAATTGTTGTTTCACCCATTGCAAAATGAGGTTTTACCCGCTTTAGTCAGTTGTTGTTTCTGGTGTTGCAGCAACTGTGAATTATAATTCTGCGGACATTGAACAGTTTCAACAATTGTCAGCGACTTAGTCAACTTCCAAAGATTAATTATAAAGATAACATGAATATGTGTTGAATAATTAAACATATAGCAATGAGGAGATTTACTTCATACCTTGGAATAATGAGGTCAAAATGTTATCAAGGGTTTCAACTTATGGGCTAAAGAGGGTAACATCATGACAAAATATAAGGTCAAAAGTAGACAATATGGAGTCCTAACACACAATATGTACAACAAATCTTTCTTTCATTAAAGCATGTAAAATTATCATGCCTTGCAGAAACACAATCGAATTGATCATGAGAAGATTTATACCTCTTGTGCTGATTTGCATGTCCATCCTTTTTGCCTCCATGAGTAGATGAACTAGTAGAGGCTCTAGCTTTCAATTGCAAACTAACATCATCGTTCTTGTCTTAAAAACTGCCTAAAATTGCATGCTTGCCATAAGTTGCATGTCTACCATCTTCTTGCTACAACAAAGGCTTCAAACAATGGTAAGGAAGATTGCCATCACGACATTGATGCAATTGAGAATTTGGGAGAAATGTTCTCTTCAAATTTGCATCACATTCTTGAATGCATGTTATCAATGTTTCGCTATTAGACTACTCATATCCAAGACCAACATTCTTGGGTCACTCCACAACACAAATAGGCTCAACAATTCCTTGTGCATGCTTGCCCAAACCTTTGCCCTCTTGATAGCCCATTTTCAACATCAATTTGGACCCTATACCTCTTGTATGCCTTTCAAAAGAACCAACACACTTTTCAATAGCGGAAACTAAAGACAAATCTGAATGGTTTACCTCATTATTTACATCCTGAAGAAGAGGCATTTTCATGGACAAAGCTTCTTGAGCTTGCAGGAGTTGTTTCTCCATGTCATGCAGTCTTTGGAGAATTATTTCCTTCTCTTCCTGCATAGCCAACAATTGTCCACGAAGTTGAACATTTTCCCTTTGATCCTCAAGGAGAATCTGCACCATGTCCTTCACCTTAATGAACTCTTCTTTCATGTCATCACTGAAAAGTTTCATGAAGGAGGAAACTTCACTTGCAGAAGAACGTGACATCATGTAAATGGTCAAATAACAAAAGGAACTTCAAATAGAGTTCTCAAAGCTTTCAACAATGACAAGTTGTTGACCAAATTCCTTCAACTCTTGGAAAGGGTTAGCACCAGCTATCCCAAAATGAGCTCAAGCAAACTCATGCACACAATAAAACAGTCAAAGGTTTATTGCACAAATGCTCAAAATATAAACTAAACCAGAGATTGACTGAAGTAGCATTTATCTACTACGCAATTGTATAACAAAAGCGGTTCGAAGGCTTCCTAGCCTGCTACAGGCTCTACTATAGTTTATATAACTTTCCCTAGAGCATATAAACAGCAAAAACCTGCTTTGATACCATCTGATCTGAAAATGGAATGTACTTGAATAAATGGTGCAAGGTATCCATTTCCAATAATTTTAAATGTGCAAACAACTCCAAGGGTTACCTCTAAAAATGTGAGAACTTCTTATTTCTAATACAAAGATAGACTGTAGGGGCATTTACTAAATATGTCACCTCTAAAGAGAGGATGAGTTCCAGAGGCTACCTGGCCCTCTACAAGCTTTGCCTAAAGAAATAATAGAAGTAAACACTCAAATGTCATTAAAATACTCATACTTGAAGCTTGATGTCTTGCGGAATAAAACAAATAAGTTTGAGCAGTTGTTTAGGTGTTTATGTGTCAAGGCAAGTTATTTAAATTTGTTGTTTAACACATTATATCAAGTTTGTTTTTCATGATATCTTCAGCAAATAATGACACAAAGATGATGAATTAGTTCACCCCTCTTGGGCTACATCTGCTGGACCAAGCCTACCAAAATGGGCTTGTCCTCTTGTATTAAGAAAGTTTCAAAGGCTAATACAAGTAAATAAGTGCCTCTAAAAGCAAATCTAATTGTAAAAACAGAATTAGAAGATAGGAAATAGCTAGGAATGCTCTTCCCCAAGCACTAAACAGTGAAATTATACCTTAAATAATACTTTCTCCAAATGGCCCTAATGGCCCTTTAAACTTATATGAAGAAATTCGAGGTGGATATGACCTCTAATGGTTTTGAAACCTCTACCAATGGACTCAGAAGGTCGAAAATAGCAGAAGTAGGCTTTTGAGTCACCGAAAATAGATGAATACAACCCCCAAATAGCTCAAGCACTGAAATGACCCTAGTGGCCCTAGAAGCTTCCCTGAAGAAATTCGAGGTGAAGAATGCCTCAACAGGAAACAAAGTTGTAGAAATGGACTCAGAGCACTGAATATAGATAGAAATGACATTCGTTTCACATTCAATGGCTACACACATTACAATGCAGCTCCCAAACTGATATGTCCCTAGTGGCTCCCGGAACTTACTTGAAGAAAAATCACCTAAAAGACCTCTATTGGCTGTGAAACCTATTCCAATGGATTCAAAATGTTGAATAGACCCAAAATCAAAAAAAAAAAAATCGCATCAAGAGGCCTCTCCTAGCCAAAGTTATGGCTCATTCAATTTTTCTCCAGTTTGCCCTTGAAAAACTCCACCAAAACTGGCTAACTACCAATTAACCCTAACATTTTTGGCAATCCCACCATATTTAGCATGCTCCACCAACTGGACTGCCATTTAACCGTAACCGTAGGCCAACAATGCGCATGTGAGAAAAATTCTTGGGCGGTTAACCGGTGGTTAAGGAGATGGGCTCCTGGTTTCGCGCACATGGTCATATGATATGGGGCTAGCCCATTTATGCCCCAAATGAAATTTCATATAACTTTAAATATAACATGTGGCATGTCATTGTTAAGATTCAGCGGCAGTGCAGGTGGTCAAGCCTGTGGGCCGCTAAGCAGGAGGTGCCAAAATAAAATTTTACCATGTAAACTTGGGGCGACCTTGCGGCCTCGGGACTTGCCACGTGGCAGCTTTCTATTGGCTTCTTTGAATGGAATATTTCAGAATATTTTGAAGAATATTCTCTGGAATATTTCAAGGATTATTCTCTAGAATATTTTATTGCAAATTAAAAAAAAAAAAAAAAAAAAATTCAAAATTGAAGGCTATTGAGCGATTTTCAAATTTCCATAACTTCTGCATACGGAGACCATTTTTCGAACCGTTCACGGTGCTAGAATCAGGAAGATGAGACCTATCCATTTGTTTAGGTCTGAAATAGTTCTAAGAACTTTCATTTTTGAGCATTTCTGGACACTTGGTCTTGAGCTCCTGATCATGTAAGGAATCCCACAAGTTTGTATTATAGAAACACTTCATTACAATAAAATTTCCTCCTCTTGTTCAATGGATGAAATTGATTTTATAGATAGCTTGAAGGAGTGATCACATTATATCTAGATAGTTTGTTGACCATCTTCGATATGGTCCTTTCATCCTTGTCTTTCAAAAGAGATCAACTTTGACATTGTTTTCTCTTATCCATTGACATTACCATTTCAACTCTCTTTTGCAGTGTAACTAGAGAGTTTTTGAGACCTTCAACTCAATTGTCAAGTCATCTAGAGAATTGTTGGGCCTAGAAACATTGTCCACTAGTCTTTGGGGAGCTTTGAAGTTATAAAAAAATAGCTTTTATCAAGATTCCATGGAATAACTTTTGCATCTCCATTTTCAAGATGATGTTCCTCCCTAATGAACCCATCTATGATTTGTTTGTGTCAACTATATTAGTAATGTTGTATGTGGGCTAAAACTGTCAAAAAAAATGGGGAAATATTTTACATCTATTTTTGGCACAAAACTTTCTCTTTTGGTGATTTTGTGGCCCATGGATTTTAACCAACCATTTTCTAATTATTGCTACAAAACAAAAGTTTTAATCTAGTCTAGTTCAATGAATTAGGGACTTTCATATGCTTTGGGATCCTACATATTGTACTGTAAGTGATGAAACTGAATGATGATAAACATTATTGGTGCATATCTAAACATTTATTGGTTTTCCTAAATAAGGATTTTTAGGGAAATTATCTAAGTATTATGTGTGAATACCATTGTCTAACTTTCCATTTATGAAGAACCTATATGCGCAATTTGTATTGTAAAATATTAAAACTTACAATATCATCAATACTCTAACAAATGAATCTAAATAAAGGTGTAATACATCATTCATAAATCTCGTAGATATAGCTAGTGCATTACATAAACCAAATGGCATGATGAACCATTCATAAAAACACTAATTTTTCTTGAAGGAAATATTTTATGTGTATTATTCTTTGACATGTGTATGGTAGTATGTTGATTTGAGAATTAACTTATTTAAGTACTTTGGATTTTGTGACTTGACTAGCAAGCCATCAATCCTAGATAGAGGGAATTGATTCTTGAGTGTAATCTTGGTTGACTCCCTACAGTCAATATTACACATTCACCAACTCCCATATTTATTGGATAAAATGATGATAAGTGGCCCACAACATGAGATTTTTATTAAGATCACTCCCTACTTAGACAACTTCTACAACTACTTCTTCAATTCATCTTCTTCTAGGATAGATTGTCTACATAGCCCAGCGTTAGGTAATGGATAGTTAGGAAACAATTGTATCTCGTGTTCCACTTACCTCTTAGATGATATCTGATTAGAATCCTAGAACACTCCTCTATATGATCGTAGAAAATCCTCCAATTTTTGTTCTTTCTCTTTAGTACAACTTTCCAAGCATTCCTTTTTCCTTACTACTCCATCATCTAGCTAATTCTTTCTTAGCAAGAGCAATACATATTTATTACTACAATTAATAAACTTTTTAGCTTAGTTAGAACTTACCAATGAGAACTAAAATTTACCTTTGTGTTTTATGATGATTTATAACTTCCAACCCTTGATCAATTGGTACTAGTTGGAATTTTGAATAAAGATTGCATCCCTCATATAAATGTAGGGCCTTCCAAACACTACACACATAGGTCAATGGGTGCTACATATAATTACACTTCATCATTAAGCTTAGAACATATAAAAAATATGTTCTACACTATTTCATAGCCTTTATTTGTCCACCATTGTTCACTTATCCCAATGGATATGGGATTGGATGATTATGAACCTCCAACCAAATCATGTTGACTAGATCAATTACTATAAGATTATTTTTTCAACTAAAATTGAATAGAGCATATAACTTTGTCTTCTTCACCTAGACCTTACTATGGAATATTTTTTTCATCTCCTTCTCCTCCTAGTGATGAAGGCCTCTCAGATTCACCTCCTTCTACACTGAAGGGTAGGGAATTTTCTCATCCACAATTCAGTTACTCTCTACCTAATTTCATGAGTCCATGCTTAGAAGGTTATTTTTCTTTCCATCCTTCTTAAATTCTTAGGGTTCATCTCTAGATGTAGTTTCCAACACTTTTATTTAGTTTGACTATCAATATTGCACAATATAGTGGTTACTTGGATCCTTGCACTAATGTGCAATGTATTTCATCTTATTTCCTTTCCTTTTCTATTATTCTTCCCTTTAAATCATCTTGGTTCTATCTATATTTGGGACAACTTGGCTATCATATTTTTTGGACCATGTTTTATAGATATTGTGCATGCATAGAGGCCTTGTCAGCTAACCTAGGATTTAATATCATCACTTGCATCCAAAAATGAATATGTAGACTACCAAATATTTGAGGAGTAAATGTGGTTTCTTGAGAGAGATACCTAGCATGATTGTTGTCTTCCTAAATTTTGGCGGTGTAATTTTTTCACACTCTACCCTTTCCTTTTCCTAAATTAATTCTAATGGATCCATTGGTACCCTATATACCCAATAGGGTATAACTGGGACTTAAAAAGGGTTTTGAAATCCTTTCACTTAGTTAATGGAAAATAATCATCTAACCTAAGTTTCTCCACGTGACCTTCCCACTAGGGTAATGCATGACCCTCTAATTTCAAACTAGAAAAATAAATCTTCTTCTCTTCTTCCATATGGCAGACAATAATATATATCTCTAATTATTTAAAACAATGATTCAACTTTATTACATCAATATTCCATTAGTACGGCTTGATATCCACTTTTTATTCCATTTTAAAGAAATACCTATGAATGGGCAATCATAGTTGAACTTGATTTCTCTTTCTTGAGCTCTTTCTTTGACTTCTTTTTTGAATATTCATATTATCCTAGTTTCCCATCTTATATAATATCTAAGTTAGAGAATGTATCCTCATTCAATAACGAAATATTACATACTAGAGCCTCCTTGAAGATGACCATATTGCAAGAGATGTTAATGACTTTCTCTTCCATCCTCACAAATCTCTTTTTTGGTGGTTTAGAAGGGTTGTTGTGAAAAAATTCATTCATAATGGCTAGGGTTATGTGACTTTTTCCTTAATTAAACATTTACATCCTCAAATTTCATCCAAATACTCTAAATAAAATTTCTTTGATACTAATATAATCTATAAAATACATTGGATATTCCATTGGAATAGTTCATCACAATAGATCGTATAGTATTATGAAATCTTAGACCATGTATATCTATTTCCTCGGATCTCATATTTGTTATCTATAGCTTATGGATTGAGCTAACAGAATAATTAAAATAATATGTGAAAAACATAAGAACATAAACATGCCATATGTACATCTAAATATAATAATAATCCTGGGAAACCTAATGTAGGAGAAATCCCAACTACAAGGTGAATGTTATCCTCTTCTCTCTTTGATTTAGTTATAAAAATTCACATACTAAGTAATGGGGACTCACTATTGTGTTACATCTTGACACTATAGCCTGAATTGTTACTATAGAATACTAATCCTCTATTATGCTCAAAAAATATCACTCTTATATTTTTTTTCTTGGTTACGGAACAAGTACAATTCTAAGGAATAAAATACCTTCTCCTCTTAGAAATGTCCTAGTATTTAACATAGCTTGATAGCCATATAGGGGTAGGGTTGGACTTCCTCAAACCTTGATTTTTATAAGGCTTTAGACCTTCCAGAATCTTCTTGAAGGTCCAAATGTGTGAGTAGTGGGGGCTTGAAATGTCGACATCCAATCATACCATGTTGGTCAAGTAGGTAGGTCAACTTGTGGGAGACAAAACATTTTGCATATGATCCCTAGTTAAGGTTATTCTTGAACTTTTGGAAATGTATTGATGTGTAGAGTATAATTTATTGGTCCTATAAATGGATTGAACTAAAAGAAGTGTTGCTTAATGCCTCAAAATTTCCAAAGAATAGTTTAGACATTTTCTAACCTCAATTTTCCAAATTGGGATCTATCACTACAATTTCCATACAAGTTGATTCCTTCAAAATTTTCATCCACAAAGTATCAAGATGGAAAAAAAATTATATCATAATCTAATTTGGATTAGGACCAGTTAAAATAATTTGGTTTTGATATAGAATTTAAGAAAGGTTTTTCCATGTCCCCTACCCTTTTGGGATATACATCAACAAGTTGGATGATTGTTTTAAAGAAGAAAGTTGTGTCAACATAACTATAGGAAAAATAATCATCATCCTTCTTGTTTATGCTAATGATAATGTTCTTATGGTGAAGTTCCCCCATTATCTCAACAATCTACTCTAGTATGAGTATTATTGTTAGCATTGAAAAAACAAATGTTATGATAATCAAATCGAAAAGCATCACTTATGATAATTTTATGGATGACAATAATAGTTTGGAGGAAGTGACTTCATACAAATACCTCAAAACTTGTCTTCATCACAAGCTTAATTGGAAATATAGCATTGAGAAAAGTATAGATGGAGAGTGGAAAACTTATTATGGCCTTGAAAATAATAATTTAGTAGACCTTTGTCTTTAGTATAAGAACAATATCCTATATGAGACTCTCATCACTCTTGGTTTGGAACCATAACATCTTCAGAGAATCATGGAGAAGGATAGGAACAAATTCAGAGGTTTTTTATAACATATAATATTTTAAATAAAATGCAATACACCCTACCATATCCAATAATAAAAAATAAACAACATGGAACATAAGAGGCTAATTGAGATTGTTTCAAACTCTTGTGAAAATAACTTGTGTCTTGAATCTTAAGAAGGGTTTGTAATAAATATGCCAAGTCTTGGCTAAGTCATTGGGGAATTGAGCTAAGGCATTCATTCATTTCAGTCATTAGGCAGGGTACAAACATATAAATTGTTTAGTGGCCTCAACCTTCCCAATGGGAAACCAAGTCCGTTGGCCACCGAACCGCATTATAAGCCATCCAAAACATAAATAGTTTGATTTTGTCTAACCAAGCCTTATAAGGCTTATAGTATGGAAACCAACTAGAAAGCATAAAACTGTAAACATAAATGCTACCCAACATATACAACAAAATTTAAACCAAAATTAACAGAAATGACTTCAACCAACTATTCATCTGATGATTACACCTGAATAGGATCTTTAACACTTGAACATGGCAATTCAGATTGCGACAGACATGGAAGATGTCGCTCGATGCGGCCTAGGCAAGCATTCTGGTGCTGCAACTGAAGTTGAATGAGCTAAAGCTCTTTCAGAATATCTCGGAGACCTGGGTTAGAATCAATTTTTGTTTTCGTATAGATGGAAGAAACCATTTCTTTTTCCACTATACATTTCATTAACCAAAAGAGATGGGCATGATCTCTATACAGGGGGACACAACTATGGGTATACTTAGGGTCAAGGATTAGATCCCCCCAATCCTCTATTGGGAGCTCGAGCTCAACTTTCAAATTCAATTCCATTTCCCATGTCATAATCAATTACTTCACTTGAGTCAAGGTCCCTTCATAGTATGCCTAAACTATGTTATGAAGAAGCTCAGAATTCGATTTCTAACACATCCAGTGTGAAGTCTGACTAGACAATGAGCCAGCTTCTTTTCCTTTTCCATCCCAGTTTCCGCACGACTTGAGGCCCCACCATGAGGATAAGTATTCACCATGGTTACCAGACTTGGACCTTTATTATTCATCTTTTTCACACCTTCCCGCACTTGTAATCATCCCTTTGTGCAGAGACCAGAGGTAGAGGAGGCTTAGGCAAACATGAAATATAATTTATATAGAGAAGCACCCCAAAGAAGAACATTAACGTAATTTAAGACCATAAAAACAACTTAAATGTCGAATGGCACTGCACCCCTCCAGAATTCTGCCACCCGAGCTAATACGCATATGCAAACAATAACCCTCCAAGAGTGTGAGGTACCACCAGAATATAAATGATGTTCCCCATGTACACCTAATCCTAGAGTCCGTAGAATCAACCCTCATCATTAACCAAAACCCTTACTTACCACAGGGCTTACCCAGACAGCTCAGACTTAAAAGGAGGAAACCATTTATCAACATGGAGAGGAAACATCATGAGAAAGATTTGAAAATGAGTAAACATGCCCATGCATGAAAGAATGTTGCCAACAAATATGGATATCGACATTACATAATTGATAAGACTAAGATTTCCAATCACAAAAACAGATAAATTAACCATTGTTTATTTTCCCCTCCAGGCACGAGGCTTATCACGAGTCATAGCCCCCAACCCAAGATACAAGGTAAGAATTATAACATACCAAAATCGATACACCAACCTCAAACAGAGACGGGCAATGTCTAAGTTTACCCCCTGCATTCCTAGCACTGTGAACCTCTATACAATAAACTTAGGCTCCCTTAGAAGATGAGGACACCAGTTTATATCTCGGACAAATATTCTTAACTCCACCTCTGCTCCCACCACTTGTAGACGCTAAGGATTACTAGACTTCACATCGTAGATTTGCCATGATCTATGACTCTTCAAATTATCAAGATGGGAAAGCGTGTGAGGGTGTAGTGGATGTTAGGTTCCTATATCAATAGGTGTCATATTTCATGATTGGCATTTATGGGATCTGTAATATGTTCATACCCTTTGGCTGGTTGCAAAGGTTTTCGATATTCTCAAGAAATCAAAAATTTTAAAATGTAAAGAGGGTATGCCCTAAAAGAGAAACCAAAGGGTAGAAAGAATGAAATGGTCAAAAAGTGAAAGAAATGAACCCCAAACAAAGGACCAGGAAAGTGTGCAAATCCAAAATGCCATTGCTATTCTAATTTTGCAATGATTTGATGGTGTGCAGCTTGTTGACTTATGCCACCATTGATGAATGGCCAAACAACTTAATCTTGGCTAGTTCATGGTTTGAATTTACTTGTTTTAGAGATAGAGAATAAAATCTGTCCAAACTGTTCAATATTGGCAGATAAGTAGATAGGTAGAGAAGCAAAGGAGCTCAACTGTTAAATCTGAGCCCTTGGATGTTATAAGTGTAGATTTACCTACGATTGCAATGAAAATAAAAAGAAGATAATGAGGGTTTTCCAGTTCAAATGCACCCAAAAACAAAAGAAGGAAAATGTCAGGCAAAGTAGGTTGGGTAGGTAGAATGGTGTTGCTGAATGTGACTTGTGATGTATTATGTAAATGTGTTAACTATCAGTCCCATCACAGTTGCAAAATAGATATTTTGATGTAGCTCAAACAAGGTAGAGGCAGAATCATGACTAACTCCCCTTCATCCTTCTCCCCAATCATTCACTAGCTTCCCCCCAAAGATATTAAGATCTGCTTAATATCACTAATCCACTCATCTCATTTCATAAAAAGCCTAAGTAAAACTCCTTTTTACTTAGGAAATTTGTAAAAACATCGTATAACTCCCTTTTATTTACCCTAAGCCTAAGGTTTTAAACATTCTAAGTTAGCGCTTACTTTCGTTCATTTGTCATATTAAAACTAACTTCTATAATATAATCCCCTGCTATTATACCCCGCCTCGGTTAGACTAAACCATAAAGCACTGTACAGATCAGGAATTAATGGTTTATCCGAAACCCATTAAGAACCCCCTCCATGCCATTCAAAGGATTAATTAACATCTGGTTAATTAACAACTAAACCTCACTAACCAATCAAATCCAGTCCGATACGTTTTAAAACATTAAATTAATATATCGGGCCCGTGCATTAAACCCCCGCCATCTCCACCGAGCGTCAACCGTCCGATCGGGGCCCATTCATCCAATGGCCCATGATCATATCGCGACCCCCCCATCGTCCGACATTTAACTGTCGGGGAGCCAACGGTATTGCTCCCATACTAGGGACACGCATCACTCTCCCGCGCTGCTCGCTGCCTCCCTGCCCAATACCACCCGAGCCCAAAAGTGGTGTGGGAGGAAACCACTCACCACCCCTCTGCTAAACGACAAAATGTCACATCCCGATGACATCAACCATACAATAAATGACAAAAAACCCTGCCAAAGCCAAAATTTCATTAAAACCACGGGAAAAAATGTCATTTTTGTTCATTTCTTCTGCGAACTGTTTCCATGCAAATTACGTCCGGGTAATAGCACGAACATCCAATCCGCCACCTGACCAAGAAAATATCAGCTTCTTGCTTTGCAACTCACCAGCCAACCTGTGAATTGCCTAGTTTGCCCCCAAAAATAGGTATTTACCCCAATTCATTTCCCGAACCAGTAATTTCATTTTTTCCCCTGTAAATTTTACCCAAAAGAGTAAACTCAAGTAAAATCAATCCATAGCTCCCAGATAAACACACACAGGACTGCTCTTTAGCTCATTTTTCCCATAGAAGCCTGACCTCTAGTTTGAAAACACAAGAACCAAACATGGAGGCTCCCGTAGCCCTGAACGTTGCTCCCCTCAATGCACCTCATAAAGACTTGGATTGGTTACCCTTGGCTGACAAAGATTTTCAAATCAAGGAGTTAATTTCCCTCATGAACCACCTCTAGGCATTTTTTAGAGTTAGGAATAGTCATCTCAGTAATTCTGACATCTATGGAATATGGGAATCCAATCTTCCTAAGTATTACCTTCCCTCAGTCAATGTCTTCGTAGATATTATCCACCATTTTTGTGCCAACTATGACCCTGTCACCAAAGCAGTTATAACCCCATACCAAACTGTCCTCTTTTACATAACTGTTGAATCCATCAATGAGATGTTACAATTCAAACCCACTCAGCCTCTGGCTCCTCTTTCCATGGGATTTTTGCTTGAGCAAGGCTCTCACTTGCCCAATTCAAAAATAACCCGTATTGCTCAAATGTTCATGAAACCAGAGTGCCAGCCGCAAGGCCCACCTCCATATTTGCATGTCTAGTTCACTGAAATAGGAAAACTCATAATTGACATGATATTCTTGATCTTGGGATTCAAATCTAGTGAGTTTGTTGATGAGACCACCTTAGTTCTGCTGTCAATGTTTACTCCAGGACACCCCCCTGCTGTCAAGTATGATTATGCCACCTTTAGTGCTAACAAGATCAATGATCAGTTCATAAGCCTGGACAGAGAAGGAGTCTTCAAGTATACTTCATTCATATACCACCTTCTGCTATATTATCAGCCTAACAGCTTTTCATTTCCCATCAGGAAATTGGATTCCAAAGGAGAGCGGAGGTCTGTGATCTTTTGGACCTCAGTCTTCCACAATGTCCATGAATCCCCTTATAGCTATTGTGAATTCGTTGACCTATTTGTATATCCAACCACCACTCTATTGATAGGAGCTCCTCCTCCTAGGCTCTCTACTGATATAAAGAAAATTTTACAACTTTCCAGACAGTACAGGATAGGTGACTGGTACTTGTACCAGAATCATACTGAAATTAGAATATATGGCTGTGAACTATGCCCTTACAAGCTACCCAAATATGTTCCTATGAGATTATTTGCACTAGAGTATTTCAGGCAGCTTATCAATGTAGATTTAACCCATTTTTGTAGTGCAAAGAAAATGGCACAGTTGAGAATTAAAACCCAGTTAGGCCCTTTTGTCATCCATAAGAGGGAGGCATGGGAAGATGTTGATAAGATATTAGGGGAACAACTTAAATTAAAGAAGATCTTTTGGTGGGTACCATATGACCCAAATAGCTTTATAAGTGACAGGAAAGTACGAAACAGGTTGTTAGCTTATGTACATCATAGGATCCCTGAAATTGAACAGTTTGCTAATCAAGATGATTGGGTAGAGGATACACTAGTAGAAGAGATTACTCAGCAAGAGAAAATGGAAAAGGTTATGAAAGACCTTGAAAAAAACCTTGACCTGGACTCTTTTGGACAAGTATCTTTCAAGCTACCTCAACAAACAGGATTTGGTGCATCCTCTACTGGAACTTCTCAACAACCTGTACAAAAATCCAGCACACCAGTTACAGGGTCTTCTAAGGGAAAGGAAGTGGCAGGCACAAAGCAGCAAGCAATGACAAATCAACAAGAGAAAATTCCTCCCATACAAACAAAAGCAGCAGAGGTTCCTGCATTACAGACTCCTCTAAATGAGGAAAAAGGCAAAAAGAGAGACAGGGAAGACCCCACACCCATGACTGGACCTGCAGAACAGCCGAGGGCAAAGAGGCAAAGACTCAATCCTTACTCTGAAGAGGAAATATTTGAAGAAACAACAGGCAGTCTGAAAGGTGAAAGGGTAATCAGCCAGCATACTTCCCGAGTGGTGGACACATCAGCTAGCTCACACCAGCAAGAGCTAGAAAGGCAACATAGTGTGGAAGTTTCATCTACTAGGCCACAAAGCAAATAGGCCTCCGACATCAAAAGGATGTTCACAAAGGTAAAGGCTAGAAACGACCCACTAAGGGTACAAATTTACAACCAATATCTTAAGATGGCCCCCATAAACCAGCAAAGGTTGATGTCTGCCTATGACATTAAGGAGGGAAAGATGATCATGAGTTATTTCAAGCCCAAGGTACAGCAACCACAATCAGCAACTGACTACATCAGGACAAATTTGGAGGTCTTGGCCAAGGATATTCATCCTATGGACCAGATCAAGTTGCACAAACAAACTGGAGAAATGGTCTACTCCACATTAGCTGATAAAGATATGTTAGCCCATAAATTACAAAAATCCTTGGAGAACACCTTTGCTCAGCTAGATTTGGAGAAAGCATCTTCTCTTGCTAAGGGAAACAGGATAAAATCTTTGGAGGATATTATCATTGGGCTGGGACATGACCCAAAAGATTCCAAGGGAATTAAGGCACTGATGAAGAAGAAAGTGGAAGATATTGATGCCGTAAGGAAGCAACTTAAATTTCCCCCTACCATGCATCCACAGACAACAGAAGTGGTACAGCAGAAGTCAGAGGAGGACATGATGGAATTTCTCATGAAGCTTAATGAAAGGTTAACTGATACTGAGCAGGCATTGGAGACAACGCTAAAAGAAAAGCATGAAGATTCAACCTCCCAGCCACCTGAAGTAATGCATGTAGTCACAACTGCCCCTTCCACAGTTGTAACAGCATTGCCTCCCACTGTTCCAGCAACCACAACAGAAATAACTATAGGTACTTCAGCAACAGCAACAACAACAGCACCAAGCAGCAACACTACCATGACCATAGAGGAATTGATAAAAGCCATGTAGGAATTAAAACTCCAAGTATCTGAATTGAAATTGGTCAAGGAACAATTGGAAAAACTAGAAAAAATCTATGACAAATCCAAGATGACTGTGGCAGAAAAGACAAGGGAGGTTAAGGCATTAGAGAACAAGGTGAGAGCATTGGAAAAGGATCTCTCTTTAGATAAGCCTCTGGGAGAAATCAAAGAAATTTTGTGGGCCAGCATCAATCAATCCCTTAGCAATGTGTGGAGATCTACCCAAGTCATTTATAAACAAATTGACTTGATAGCAATGGCCCAAGTGGAGATTCAAAAGACAAGAAATTTATTGGGGCAGATGCCTGAACAAGCTAATAGGCTAATACATTTTTTGAACACCAAGACCAGTGAAGAACTAGAGGCACTACAAATCAGAGACAGGACATGCACCATTCTGCATATCAAAAAAGTTCTAACCATGAGAAATTTGATGCAAAATTTGGAAAGGAGATGCCAGGACATGCGTGTGGAGATTGATTCTTTCACAGAAAGATTTACAGTTTTGCATGAAAAGGGTTTTCTAAGTCCGTTGGGAAGTAATGAATGCCTAATGAGACATGTAGAGTACATGCATAAGTTGAATAAACATGTTGCTCATCAAGTTAATGCTTCATCAAGTACTTCAGTAGAGAAGGCACTCCCATCTGGCCAAGCCCTTTATGACAAATTAGAGGATTTCTTTTACATTGAGCATGAGGTGAAACATCTATTCACCATCCCACCTAATTTCTTCAGGTACACAGAGACTGATGAGACTTTAAGAAAGTTGTAGAGACATAAACTACCAGAACCAGAGTGGTGGAAAGATATGTCATGAATCTTATGAACTTATCTTTGGTATCTTGGGTAAAATAAGATTTTGGATCATCTACCATAATGTAGAGAACAAAAAAGAACAAAGGTTAGATGGATCAAGGCGTATTGAAGACATCAGAGAGAAATGGAGCAGACAGTGCAGACTACCAGTGAAAGATAGGTGTAAACCAACTTGCAGAGCTTACCTCCAGCACATCTGACAAAGATGAAGTTGCCAGCATAGTATCATTTATTTCTTCTCTGTTTTCGAGACTATGTGTCTCTATCCTTTGTAAAAAATGATGAATCATCACTAGATATTATCTCTGTGAGATATTTTATGAGATATTTTGTATAAATACCCCCTTGAACGAAGTATTTGGGGTTGGTGAACCATTCTTAAACTTTGTTGTAATACTGAAATTTTGGAATACAAAAGCTTTTGGAATCAACTGTTGTTGGAATTACTAGACGTGGAATTGAAGTAGATGGACTTGTCACAGAATCCTTGAATTAACCAGTGGACAAATAAGTCCCTTTATCTTCTATTTTGTTATTTTCTAGTTTCATTATATCATCTGTGTTCACAATCTAAATGGTAATGATAAAGGCTAATTCAGAATTTGCTTGACTGCACTCTATGTTTCATTCATTATCATTCTCTGTGTTTTCTTCAGGATTAGCATAAACAGTGTAACTCTTAATTGCTCATGTTTCCTAATTCTATCATATTGATCATTTGCTAAGGAATTCTTAACTGATCCTTAGTGATGATCATCCATTTTCCTGTGTTAAATATGTTAAAGGGTTCTTAATTGCCCTTCAACCAATTTAAAGCCCATTCCATCCCATACAAATCTTTGTTTGTTCCTTGTTTGACTACCTTGCTCTATGAATCCCTTCTCTGTTGAGAAACCAAATCCAAAAAACCCTCTTCATTGACTCCATTTGCCCAATGGACCAAAGTTCTCAGATTTACACCTTTGTTCTATTGAATCTCACCATCCAAAAATCAAACCAAACCCTTGAACCTAATAACTAGCCTAATAATTTCAAAACAAAGTTAAATCATAAAGAGAGAGCCCTCTCTGGATGCAAATTGGCTAGAATCTATGTCTAAAAGATTGGTCTGTGGTTACCTTGGCCGTATTCCCTTTCTTACAACTTTTGGGAACAACTTGAGTGATAACAGGGGATAACACCCATTGTCCCAAACATTTAATTTCTGTTTCATGTCAATCAACCCCATATGGGACTCCAACTATCTCACACCCTGATCAGGGATTCTAATTAGGAGCCAATTCTTGGTTCCTAATCAGAGTCAATTGATCCATTCCTTCTTCCCTGATCTCACTTGTCCAAGGCTTTTCTATATTCTCTCCCAGATGAAGACCAATGGAGTTCGTCAGGAAGGTTGTGACTTTGTAGCCGGTGCAGCAGACATGTGAGGGGATGATATATTCGAAATGTTGAATAATCTAATTGATGTCCCGGATCAAACATTCATTCCTCCAACTTTTATTGATATTTTCCCACTAGGAGCCCTAGTTAAGATTTCATAGTATCTATGACAAGTGAAGAATCACCTTTAACCACCATTTTTCAAAGCCCTTCCCTTCTAGAAATTATCAGTCCATGTTTAACTGCATTAAATTTGGCTTCCTTGTTGCTTTCTAGGCCACAGCCTGAAGCATATATTTAGAGAGCTTGGACTTGCGGGTCTCTAATGATCCCTCCAAAACCCACAACTTTTGGGTTACCTTTGGATGACCCGTCAAATTTTAACTTGAGAAATACATCATGGGGGTAGAAGAAGTAGGAAGGGGATTGGATAAGAGACACTATTAACTTCCAGGATGAAGGGGCTAACATTTGCGGGGACAGGTTAAGAGCAGATAGTAGTTTTGCTTCTTGAGGGGTGACCTTCCAATCATCAAAATGCCATTTCTCTGCTAGAATAGTTTCTCTTATGTTTTGAAGGATTCCTTTCCATATTTTTGAATGTGGTAATTTCTGGTCCTTGAAAATCCATCTATTCCTTTCCTTCCATACTGCCCATAGAAGAAAGCCAAGGGAAAGACACCAAGTTCTTTTTAGGAAAGGAATGGGAAAATTTCCTTTCCTCCAACTCACAATGGTGGATTGAATGTTGGTATTATCTCGGTCTAGATAACCAAAAATAGTAGCTAGATTCTACCAAATGTGAGCAACAAGGGGGCATAAATCCAAAAGATGCTCAATAGTTTTAGTCTAGGAGGAACACACACTGCAGAAAGAGGGCCCTTGGATTCCTCTCTTCTCTAATTGGTCCCAGGTGATAATCTGACCACTGCACTCTAGCCACAGGAAGTACATTACTTTTGGCCAAAATTGTCCTACCCATATTTTCCTCCAAAGTGGATTATACTGGTCTGGAAGCTCCTCTGCTGCCAACTAGTAAGCTTCTTTTATGGTAAACATACCTTTAGTTTTGTATCCCCACCTTAGAATTTCATGTCCTTCTGGCACGGAAATCCTTCTAATGTGTACCTCAGAATCAAATGTGTCCCATTCAATAGAGTTAGGAGGGTTGTGCCAAAGGCTTGTTTCTTTTTCCAGTGTCTCCAAGGATTCCCAGGGGTGGGGTCCCAAAGCTAGTTAACCTTGACATTTTGGGGTCTATTGGTAAAAAGGAATATCTCAGCAAAGTCCTAACTGTTAGCTCCTGTTGCAGCAGGTATTCATATTTCATGATTGGCATTTCACAGGCCAAATATGTTGTACTTTGCTTGCTGCAATGCTCCATATTTGCTCAAACAGTCTCCATTTGAAGAAGGATACTTCAAGTTCATTCAATTGCCTTCAAATTTTGTAAAGTTTTCCTGGTATCGCTACTTTCAGTTAAGGGAGGTCCAAACAGTTTAATCTTGGTCTCCCTAGGTTTAAATTTCTTGTTTTAGAATATAGAGATTGTAAGTCTGTCCAAACAGTTTAATCTTGGCAGACTCTTAGATAGGTAGAGAAATAGAAGAGTCCAACTGTTTAATCTGGGCTCTGGAAGAAATAAGGGTAGTATGTAGATAGGAAAGCATCAAAAGAAAATGTATGATGGGTTTGCAAGTCTAAGTGCAACCCCAAGCAAAAGAAGAAAAAATGCTAGGAAAGTAGGCTGGGTAGGTAGTTCTGAGGCTGTTGAATTGCTGACAAGTTCCAAGTTTGCAGGTATCATATCATGCAGAACATAATCAGCAAAGATTTGTAAGCAAAAGGCTCAAATGAGGTATAACTAACTCCCCTTCTCTGCTTTCCCCCGATCATTAACTAACATCCCCAAAAGAGGTCAAGATCTGCTTGACACCTTTGTAGTTCATCATCTTCATCACTCTGTTTGAATAAAGATCTGCTTTACTCAAAGTTGTTCCATGTCTTCTCCCGAAGTATGGTCCTATCCCCTGCAACAGCCTAAGTTCCCCCAAAATTAGCGCTTTCTTATCATCTCCATATTAACCACTAACATTATTATGTAGCTCCCTATGTTTCCCGTCCCCGTATTAATATTAAGTAAATTCCCCTATGTAATATCCCTTCCCCTAGTTGAAAAATAACAATAGCAATTCCCGGGAATTGTTTAAGTTTATCAGAAACTAAGCAAGAACCCAACCTCCGAAACCACCTTCCACATACTATGGACTCCTTCCTAAGTATAAAACTCCCCCGAAGTAGTCGGATCCCTTCCGAAACCTCAAAAGCCCTTCACACCCACTTACTTGCCTTTTCCCCTCAAAGCCATTTTCGCATCGCCATCTCACTTTCATGAAAAACAATGCCCATCCGTCCCTCGCTGATGCGACATTGCGAAATCGGCGATCAGCGATCACAAGCGCCGAGTGTCCAATCTGTTCACCCCTCCCTCTCTGCCGATGCGATATCGCGATATCGCATATCGGCAATCGCAAGCACCAAAATGTCCAATCCAATGATCCCCTTCTTTCCCTGCTGACGCGATATCGCGACATCGCATCGGAACCCCTGCACCAACAGTTCATCCAGTACCTCACCACGTCGTGCTGTACTAGGGACCCACTGATGACGTCATCCACCGTACAGCCGACGCAGTGCTTACGTCAGCAGCCAAAAAAGCCGAAAAAGCTTTGCGCATGAAGAAAAGTCGCACTTCGGATCTCCAGATCAAGAAAAAGAGGCAGTTTTCAATGCGCGATTCGCGCATCGCTACGGGAAATAGGCCATTTCGAGGAATCTTCAGGGAATCTTCTATTTTCCGAGCCCACTGCGCGGCGAAAAAGCCCGAAAATTGCCCAATCGTGCCAAAGGATCCGGTTTGAAGACAGCAGCAGAGCATTTACAGAGTTTAAAGTGTATCAGATCAAATCAGCAGGCTCCAAGCGTGTCAAAGAGTATCAGTCGACGGCGGAAATCATCAATGTAGCGGCAAAGTGTATTAGAGAATATCTTGAGCAGCGGCCCAAAGCAAGAGAAAATTGAATATCTTCCAGCAGATCCATAGAAGGAGAGCAAAATCACTTGAAGCTCTCAAATCATAATAATTGCACATTCAATTCGCACCAAAGCCGAGCTGCAGCCCCAAATCACATTCACTTCAGCAGCACTGCATCTGGTCCCCAAGGGCCACCTCGTCACCTGTTCCGATTCAGCTGCCCCCAGTGCAGCCAAAAAGATTTACTTGCATTTATTTCCAGCAGCATTTAGATTGTCGAAGAGTCCTAAGCCGACCTATCAAGGTCAATTGTAATGATGTCTTCCTGATATTTTGTTTATAAATACCACCCGAAGCGATATTGTAAAGGGTTGGTTGGTTGGTAGTAGTAGTTGTTGGTCAGTTTCCTTTCCAGCAATTTCTCTGAGTAAAGACTCGCACTGTAACTGTCATATTTTTCATAATCAAAGATTGCTGAAAGCATGGATTGCGAAACAACTTGTTGTTTTCTCTTGGCCAAGGAATGATCACGGAATTCCTGTGTCTCTTCATGATCCAATAAGTGTTCTTCTTCCCCGTTTATTTTATGTTTTTATCATCTTTCCGCCTTTCTAAGCTGCAAGAAAAAAGAATAGCTTAAGATTTGTTTAAATACACCTTAAGTTCAATTTCTGCACTTTTCAATGTTTTCTACTGAAACAGTCATGAGCTAGAATTCTTAACTGCTCTAATTTACCCTGTTTCTTTCATTAATGGGTGCATTTCTTTGGAATTCTTAACTTCTCCAGGATCCCACTCATCCACTTCTCCCCTTTGTCAGCATGATGAAATGATTCTCTTTTGCCTTTCATCCCTGATATTCATTTCGTACTTTCAGCAGCCTGAATATTGTATCCTGCGTGGCTATCCCGCTCCGTATCCCCTTGTGACCAAGAAAACACTCGCATGCCTCAATCTGTGACTCCATGCCCAATGGTTCAGAACTTATAACACCTTACTGTGCTTCTTTACTCGAGAATCCTACCTTCCTTCCAATCACAGTCAACATTCCCTTGAAGTCAGAAATCTAGCCTAAAATCCTCAACTAAGGTTGAACCTAGATCAACTAAGGTTGAATCTAAAGGAGAGAGCCCTCTCCGATTGCAGGTGGGCTAGAACCTGCAATCAGAAGATTGGTTTGTGGTTACCTCGACCGTATCCCTAATAGGAGCCTAGGGACAACCTGAGTGATAACATAATGGCGACTCCACTGGGGACCTCCTCAGATAAATCAATGCAATCAATCTGCAGCTCTACAGTGGAAGAAACCGACTCGTAAAAGTTTCGGTCGACCTGTATCTGCGCGCACCATTGGGGATTCAAGCGTTTGGTTCATCTTTAAACCCCAATGGTGGAAGTGCTCCTATTTTTGAAGGCTTGTCATGTTTAGTTCTGATCTTTGATGGTGGACAGAGATCAGGCACTTCAGAGTCCAGACATCCACCTGGCGACTCCACTTCAATTTCAATCAAAGGCTCCACTGAGGAACGAACCAAATGTTACAGCCAAGTATCCCATGTATTAACAACAAAAGAGAATGACCGAATCTTGGGAAGAATTTCTGATAGAAGAAGCTTCAGAAAAATGCAGAGAAAGTTTATCAAAGTTTGAGCTTGATGATAGATTTTTCAGAAAGGTATTGTCAACAATACCTGGCAGCCGAAATAAATTGTTCCTTGAGTTTGTTGTGCAAAAATATGAGAATGAAATTGAACTCTTGGGAGCTCAAATTCAGGCTTATGATTTTCGCAACCCTCAAGAGTTTTGCCAAAATATTCCTCCTCCAGTTCAGCAGGAAATAGTGTTGTCTCCTGAATTACAGTTTGAGTATGATCTAGGTTCCAAGGGAAAGACAGAAGGACCAACACCTAGGGTCATTACCGACGATGTAACTGATCCTTCCAGCCCGAAGAGCCCAGAATCATACCTAAGCTTCCATGCCCACATTCAGGAGGGAACACTATTGCCTGAGGACCTGAGGATTCTGTGTGATCTGGGATCCAAGGGAAAGACAGAAGGATCATCTGCTAGGCTCATTACCGAAGATGCAGTTGCTCCCCTCGACCCAGAAGATCCTAAACCATGTCGAAGTCTCCCGTCCTCAACTCAGGAGAAGATGTCGCCACCTGCTGATTCACAGACTCTGCATGATTCTATTGAAGATTCAAATGGAGCAGAGGAAGTTCTCTCACAGGGTAAGTTCATTGATCCAATCGCAGATTATATGGAACTTTGGCTTAACAAAATTTTGCTAACATGTTTCCTCAGTAAATACCGTAAGCTTCGGCGCCAAATGATGGAGGCCACAATTTTGGTTGTAAAAGCACGCGCCCGGACAATACTTTTGCGTTCAGAAATGATCATTCAGCAAGATTATCTCGTTTCACAGTTGCTTAAATGGCTGCACTGGTTATTTGATTTTACCTAACGGCAAAGTAGTTGCTGGTTAGGGTAGGTAGGTAGAAGAAATAAAGCGGCCGGAGAAAATAAATTTTGTAGAAGACAGCAAGAAAGTGAAAATCAAGGCATTCTGGCCTGCTGTTCTTGACTTCCCGCAAGGAGAAGCCATCCCCGAGTGGAGCCACTGTTAGCTCCTGCTGCAGCAGGCATTCATTTTTCATGATTGGCATTTCACAGGCCAAATATGTTGTACTTTGCTTGCTGCGACGCTCCATATTTGCTCAAACAGTCTCCAAATGAAGAAGGTTACTTCAAGTCCATTCAATTGCCTTCAAATTTTGTAAAGTTTTCCTGGTATCGCTATTGTTAGTTAAAGGGAGGTCCAAACAGTTTAATCTTGGTCTCCCTAGGTTTAAATTTCATGTTTTAGAATATAGAGATTGTAAGTCTGTCCAAATAGTTTAACCTTGGCAGACCCTTAGATAGGTAGAGAAATAGAAGAGTCCAACAGTTTAATCTGGGCTCTAGAAGAAATAAGGGTAGTATGTAGATAGGAAAGCATCAAAAGAAAATGTATGATGGGTTTGCAAGTCTAAGTGCACCCCCAAGCAAAAGAAGAAAAAATGCTAGGCAAAGTAGGCTGGGTAGGTAGTTCTGAGGCTGTTGAATTGCTGACAAGTTCCAAGTTTGCAGGTATCATATCATGCAGAACATAATCAGCAAAGATTTGTAAGAAAAAGGCTCAAATGAGGTATAACTAACTCACCTTCTCTGCTTTCCCCCGATCATTAACTAACATCCCCAAAAGAGGTCAAGATCTGCTTGACACCTCTGTAGTTCATCATCTTCATCACTCTGTTTGAATAAAGATCTACTTTACTCAAAGTTGTTCCATGTCTTCTCCCGAAGTATGGTCCTATCCCCTGCAACAGCCTAAGTTCCCCCAAACTTAGCGCTTTCTTATCATCTCCATATTAACCACTAACATTATTATGTAGCTCCCTATGTTTCCTGTCCCCGTATTAATATTAAGTAAATTCCCCTATGTAATATCCCTTCCCCTGGTTGAAAAATAACCATAGCAATTCCCGGGAATTGTTTAAGTTTATCAGAAACTAAGCAAGAACCCAACCTCCGAAACCACCTTCCACATACTATGGACTCCTTCCTAAGTATAAAACTCCCCCGAAGTAGTCGGATCCCTTCCGAAACTTCAAAAGCCCTTCACACCCACTTACTTGCCTTTTCCCCTCAAAGCTGTTTTCGCATCGCCATCTCACTTTCATGCAAAACAATGCCCATCCGTCCCCCGCCGATGCGACATTGCGAAATCGGCGATCGGCGATCACAAGTGTCGAGTGTCCAATCTGTTCACCCCTCCCTCTCCGCCGATGCGATATCGCGATATCGCATATCGGCAGTCGCAAGCACCAAAATGTCCAATCCAATGATCCCCCTCTTTCCTTGCCAACGCGATATCGCGACATCGCATCGAAACCCCTGCACCAACAATTCATCTAGTACCTCACCATGTCGCGCTGTACTAGGGACCCACTAATGACGTCATCCACCGTACAGCCGACGTAGTGCTTACGTCAGCAGCCAGAAAAGCCGAAAAAGCTTCGCGCAGGAAGAAAAGTCGCACTTCGAAGCTCCAGATCAAGAAACAGAGGCAGTTTTCGATGCGCGAATAGCGCGAAGCGCTATTCGCGCATCGCTACGGGAAATAGGCCATTTTAAGGAATCTTCATGGAATCTTATGTTTGCCGAGCCCACTGCGCGCCGAAAAAGCCCGAAAATCGCCCAATCGTGCCAAAGGATCCGGTTTGAAGACAGCAGCAGAGCATTTACAGAGTTTAAAGTGTATCAGATCAAATCAGCAGGCTCCAAGCGTGTCAAAGAGTATCATTCGACGGCGGAAATCATCAATGTAGCGGCAAAGTGTATCAGAGAATATCTTGAGCAGCGGCACAAAGCGAGAGAAATTTGAATATCTTCCAGCAGATCCATAGAAGGAGAGCAAAATCACTTGAAGCTCTCAAATCATAATAATTGCACATTCAATTCGCACCAAAGCCGAGCTGCAGCCCCAAATCACATTCACTTCAGCAGCACTGCATCTGGTCCCCAAGGGCCACCTCGTCACCTATTCCGATTCAGCTACCCCCAGTGCAGCCAAAAATATTTACTTGCATTTATTTCCAGCAGCATTTAGATTGTCGAAAAGTCCCAAGCCGACCTATCAAGGTCAATTGTAATGATGTCTTCCTGATATTTTGTTTATAAATACCACCCGAAGCGATATTGTAAAGGGTTGGTTGGTTGGTAGTAGTAGTTGTTGGTCAGTCTCCTTTCCAGCAATTTCTCTGAGTAAAGACTCGCACTGTAATTGTCATATTTTTCATAATCAAAGATTGCTGAAAGCATGGATTGCGAAACAACTTGTTGTTTTCTCTTGGCCAAGGAATGATCACGGAATTCCTGTGTCTCTGCATGATCCAATAAGTGTTCTTCTTCCCTGTTTATGTTATGTTTTTATCATCTTTCCGCCTTTCTAAGCTGCAGGAAAAAAGAATAGCTTAAGATTTGTTTAAATACACCTTAAGTTCAATTTCTGCACTTTACAATGTTTTCTGCTGAAACAGTCATGAGCTAGAATTCTTAACTGCTCTAGTTTACCCTGTTTCTTTCGTTAATGGGTGCATGTCTTTGGAATTCTTAACTGCTCCGGGATCCCACTCATCCACTTCTCCCCTTTGTCAGCATGATGAAATGATTTTCTTTTGCCTTTCATCCCTGATATTCATTATGTACTTTCAGCAGCCTAAATATTGTATCCTGCATGGCTATCCCACTCCGTATCCCCTTATGACCAAGAAAACGCTCGCATGCCTCAATCTGTGACTCCATGTCCAATGGTTCAGAACTTATAACACCTTACTGTGCCTCTTTACTCGAGAATCCTACCTTCCTTCCAATCACAGTCAACATTCCCTTGAAGTCAGAAAGCTAGCCTAAAATCCTCAACTAAGGTTGAAACTAGATCAACTAAGGTTGAATCTAAAGGAGAGAGCCCTCTCCGATTGTAGGTGGGCTAGAACCTGCAATCAAAAGATTGGTTTGTGGTTACCTTGGCCGTATCCCTAATAGGAGCCTAGGGACAACCTGAGTGATAACACCACCCATGGTATTGTAAGTGACATCTACCCATAGTATTCATTTACACTTGGTATTTACCCACCCATGGAATTTACCCATGGTATTGTAACTAAAAATGGCTATAAGTAACAAGTCGCATTTTGTGAAGGACAAATTGTCCACCACAATTTAGTTTTTAAAGTTTTTTTTTTGTTTTAATAAAAAGTTTATTTGTGGTTTTTTTTACTGTGTGTTCTTATCTTTTCTTCTAGACTTCCAATTTTTGAGATCTTGTGGGCCTCCCCCCAAGATCTGTATCATTGGTAACAAATTCAGGTTATGGCTCCATGGGAATGAGGGTTTGAAGCATATTTCAGTTTCAAAGTTTTGCAGTAATATTCAAGAAACTTCATGAAAATTATACAACCTCCATATATCATTTTAGAAGATGAAAAATATCTTATTTGAAAGTATTTTTTGTTAGTGCAAGTGGGGTTTTTACGGAATTTGATTTCATTTCCTAGTTTGAGAGATATGAGCAATCGAAGTTACACATGTCTACAACGTTGTGCGGTCGCACGTGACATGAGTTTATAGAATCATTTTCTCACATGGGTCATAAAATTTCAAGTGTCTTATATCAATGATAATATATCTTCAATACCTCAAATGGGTCTTTGACAGAATTTGATTTCATCACCAATAGCAGAAGTTATCAGCAAGTTACAGCAAGAGGTCTATAATGTGGAAGAAGCCTTTACAACATCTCATTAAATAGGAGAATCTACTAAACAAGTCGCCATGCTTTTACTAAGTAGAATGACAAGCATCACGGTAATGGGTTACCCACAAACCCAAGGTTATGGGTCAACTGCACAAAATCCTTGTCATCAAAGTCCATTTGTCATGCCACACAATGTTAGTATCACAGTTGGTCACAGGCATTACAAGGTATCTCTTTCATGGAATCTTCATTTGTCATGGTTATGGGTCATCCACCAACCCACACTTCATCGAAATCCAATTGTTAGGTCACACACTATTAGTATCACAGTTGGCCACAAGAATTATATGGTATCTTTACCCTCAGATCTTCGTTCATCACGATTATGGGTTAACCACACAAAACCATTCTCTTCAATGGCTTTTCACATTCAACAAAGGATTCTCAGGAAGGAACTTCACACAATGGGGACCATTTCTTCTTAAGGGGGGAAGAATGAACCGAATGAAAAGTGGCATCCACCCATGATATTTATATGTCCATGGTATTGTAAGTGGTATCTATCCATGGTATTCATTAACCCATGGTATTTATCCACCCATGGCATTCATCTACACATGGAATTTACCCATGGTATTGTAAGTGGCATGCACCCATGGTATTCATCCACCCATGGTATTTATCCACCCATGGTAATTACCCATAGTATTGTAAGTGAAATCTACCCATGGTATTCATTCACCCATGGTATTTACCCACCCATGGAATTTAATCATGGTATTGTAACTAAAAAAGGCTATAAGTAACAAGTCAAATTTTGTAAAAGGACATATTTACCACCACAATGTAGCTTTTACAATTATTCTATGTTTTAATAATAAAAAAAAAATTAGTGGTTTTGTTTGCTATGTGTTCTCCTATTTTCTTCTAGAATTTAAATTTTTTAGATCTTGGGGGGCTCCCCCCAAGATCGGGATCACTCTCACACCAATTCAAGATGTTGATTCGAATTGACTTGAGGCACTTACTAACAATGAATAAAAAAAATTCAGATGGATCCTTTATAAGAGCGGTATGAGTATATACATTTGTTATAAATTTTGTTCCATTGTAGTGAAACAGATCTCCTTACCATTGGTCCACAATTTGGAGGGGTTCTTGATGATGTTACAAGATACTTCAAGGATGCACATGATAGGGTAATCAAATCAAAATTGTTTGATTAATGTTGCATTTGAATGTTTTTGGGGAATGTGAAGTGGGTATAAAAATAAGATCAATAATATTGTCATGTTTTTAATTTTTCTTGATAAAAAATTCAAACAAAGTATCAATGATTCTGATTTTTTCCATTTTGGGTTTATCATCGTATTTATGGAGGGAATGAAGAATAAATGTACTCGTGTTGCAGGGATTGGTCACAGAGCCTACCACCTAGAGGCTAGAAAGTAAGATAACTTTTTTTCCTTCTCAAATACATCCATTTCTTTGTATTTAATATAACTTTGGAAGTTTATTGTTTTTTTCAAGGGTCAAGAGAGGAGAAGTCACAAGAGAGTAGAGCTTATGCAGGAATATGCATTTACACAATTTCTTGTTGTTAAGTACATGGATTATGTCATGCAAGTGGAGACATACACTCTTTCTAAAGAAAATAATTTGGTTCTCGATGTTGATGGTGCAATATGATTGCTTTTCTTAGACCTCCTTGTTTTCAGTGGAATGTTTAGTCAGTAAGTGATTGGTAAGATCATGAAGATTGGTTATCTAAATGGCTTATTTTTATTAAGCAAAGTATTTCGGTAGATATACTATAAGAGAAATTTTTCAGCGACGCGTTTCGAACCAACAAGTGTGGTTCATCATGTGGTTCTTTGTACTTGCACAGTCTGTTGGTTTGATTGGGTGAGTTATTGATTCTCGCCTTTAAATTTTATGTATTTGTTACCTTTTGAGACTATCAATTGTGACATGCATTTTTTTAATCCTTTGTTTCCTTTTGAAACTACAGTTACACATTTAACCAATAGTGGTTGAAACAACAGTTGTACTAGCACCCATGGGAAGATGTTATGTATAGCAAGTAGTTTTTTTTGCATGAAAGAATGTGCTTGTTTGAAAAACATTTTTATGTAGTGAAACTAAGATGTTTCACAACACTAATAGAAGAGTGAATTCTAGATATAAAGGGTGTAGTTAACTAGTGTCGAGGCTTGGTTAAGTAAAAAATGTCTAAACTAGTTATTTTCGAATAATTATATTTGCATTATATTATTATCTAGGAGAGTTACCATAAAATCCTCTATGTATTCTTCGAGAAATAGTAATGTTTTTACTCAATTTAAGAGATTTGGTTTCATGGAGTTACTAGAATTTTTGCAGTTATTGAAATTTTCATTTGAAGGTTTGGAATAATGGACAATAAAATATTTTTTTAATACCATTTAAGGCATACCATTGGTTGACAACTTCAAACATATTATAAAATTTTGAAACGTCTTTCATGACAAACATTAGCAATATTGAAATATCACTGGCAATGTTTGAATGCAAGTTTCTAGACAATAGTGAAAGAAATAATTCACAAATATTGTGTTAGTATTCAATCTCTATCATGCACTTATTCCATTAATGCTATGATAGATCCTCTTGACCCAATACCATTCTCCTTTTCTTTTTCTCACCAGTTTTGGATCCTCTTCCTTTCTATCTTATTCAAATAGGAGAAGTGAATCTGATTACATCTTTGTACCATAGTCTTTCAATTTTGTCTTGATGTCTTTTTATTACTACATTTCCACACCAATCAAAATAGTTTATGAGACAAGAGTACAACTAAATGTTCCTGTCCCTAGAAAATTTTGTGCTAAAAGACCACATTTTCCTATTGGCACCTTCAAACACTAACAAGGGTTCTGTTGGAAACCTTTTTCATATGTGCATTTTAGAAACAAGTTCTGGCACGTGAAACCAATGACTTCCCCATAGTTGATTTGGACACTCAGATGAACTATATGATCATATTAGCAAGGCATCCAAACACATCATTAACTGAGAAGTGTGGGACAACTTCAAGTGCATATCTAAATTGGAAAAGAGGATATTACCAAGTAGTGGGCCTAAATTTAGGAACCAAGGTTTCATACATAACCCTGTATTTTCCTAAGACCAAGGACCTCCCTCAAAACAAAGGATATCACCAAGGTAACAGGGTTGAAACTTTGAACCAAGGTTTCATACAGAACGAGTGTTTTCCTAAACCCAAGGACCTCTTTCCAAAATAAAGGATATTACCTAGGCAGTAAGGTTAAAACTTTTTGAATCGAGGTTTCATTCAAAATCCTTGGTTTTAGGAAACCCAAGGACCTCTTCCAAACACTTAATAGTGGGAACTTTTCAAGAAGGTGTGTGAAAGGGTACTAAGTAGGACTCTTAGTGAGACTAATTTATTTTTAACAAAAGAAAGAAAAGAAATACAACCAACTTACTCATACTAAGGCACCACTCCCTTATAACTGGGACTACCTATTAACATTAATGCATAAGGAATATGATATATTGAAAAACAAACCAAGATAAATCCATTCTCAGGCTTGTTCTTTATTCTTTAAAATTGAAATATGTAAAATTCCTTGTTAGTGGTAGAAGTGCCATTAATTTTGCAAATTGGGTCAAAGTTGGTTAATTTTAAGTCACCTATATCATGATTGGACAGTCTATATTCAGTGCGGGGGTTTTCACTATGGACTTAATATCCTAGCCTTTATTCAAACTCAGAATAATCAAAACTAGTTGGTTCAGATAGTTATGGATGAAAATCAATCTGGTTTGGAGTAAGAATTTGTTAGGTCCCTATAATACTAGTGCATATCCTTATTGTTATTGTTAGAGTAGCCCCCTATTATTGTGCTCATGTATCCCCAATGTTGTTATTGTTGTGCCCCATAGAATCCCACTAATGTTATTGTTGTGCCCCATAGAATCCCACTATTGTTATTGTTGTGCCCAATAGAATCCCACTATTGTTATTGTTGTGCCCTTACATTATTATTGTTATGTAGCCTTTGATTATATTGCGATCAATTAGACTACTATATATACCCAATAGATCTTATCATTTGTATGATCCAAGAATTATTCATTCATGTAATGTAAAGTAGATTTCCCCCTTCAAGAGGATAATTTTTAATTCGTTGATCTATATTTTCTTTTGTTTTATGAGTTGGTTGCATAACATTTGTTATTAGAGATTTGGATTTTAGGGATTAGTTGTTTCAAACATGTCATATTGGTAATTTCGCTATATATTTGTTTTTCTATGAGGTTTGTGATCCATATTGGATCATTATATTGTTTTTCATCCATATCAATGCATTCAGAGTGGAAAAAGTGGAGGAATAAACTCATGGGGACCATTTTATTGGAGAAACCCAATTTGGTGAAACAATGTTATGTCCCTATTATTGTTTTTTTTTCACTTTCTGGTTCACAGATACCCGGGTCAATGGGTAGCTGCTACGTCCATGGTTGTTTAACACTAAGTGAACGCCACCCGAAGGGCATCAACACCCCTCGACCTATTTACTAACCTGACACCAAGAGCTTTCAGGAATTGACCCTGTGACCTCCCATAGGCGAGGCACTGATTTGACCGATTGAGCTAACTCTTGGGGCTATGAAACTGGTCCCTATTATTGTTATCATTAGTGTATCCCCCTTATTTTTATTGTTGTGCTCATGTATCCCCCATATTGTTATTGTTATGCCCCATAGAAGCCCACTATTGTTATTGTTGTGTCCTTACATTATTATTGTATGTAGGCTTTGATTATATTGTGACCACTTAGACTCCTATATATACAAAGGAAGTCTTGTCATTTGTATCATCCAATGAATTGTTCATTTAGTTAATGTAAAGGAGTTTTCCCCCTCGAAGAGGATACTTTTTAAGTTGTTGATCTATATTTTTGTGAGCTGGTTGCATAACATTTGGTATCAAAGCCTTAGATTCTAGGGTTTCTCTTCTTCAAACAGGCCATCTTAGAATTTTCACTATACCTTTTTTTCTATAAGGCTTCAGAAGTTAAAATTTCGATCTGATAGATTTGAAATCTTGGTGAAATTTGTATCCAAAGTTCAGATCTTGGTTTCCTATATTTTCGGAGATATGACCTAAGGACGTTAGGGTTTTTCCAGTTTCTGGAATTCAATCTCAAACATGTGACCTAGGGAAAATCGTCATAAATTTCTCTTTGAACATCGAATTTGAATTTCATAAAAATTGGCTAAAATTGAATGGACTTTAGTTTTTATTGTGTCATTTTCAGAGTCAGAGGTCAAAACAGCGACTCGGGGTACTACGCACAATGGCACTCTACTGAACCAATCGATAATCAGGTCATTATGGGAGATTGGGCATAATTCTTTCTTGTCGAATCCAATATCGGTCTGACTTGTGGTGTTGTGAAGAAGAATCAAAGGGCTACCATAGGATGAAATTTCAAATGTTGGAGATTTGAAATTACAAAGATACAACATTTGTAATATCGAGCTCCATAAAACCAAGAAAAATGTGTGTTTTTTTTCAATTTGCATAACGTTTGTTTCAAAAATCGGTTTGAAATGATTCAAAGGGCATATTGAAGCATATATATCAAAATTTGGTTCTAAAATGACTCCCAAAGAAAAAAATTCTACACCCATTAAGCCCTCGGAAATATCTACTATGATGCATGATGATGAAGAAATGCAACATGATATATCAAAATTACAGGACCAAGTGCAACAAATTTTGCTCTCACAAAGAGGAAACAAATATTAAATAGATGGCTTAAAAGGAAACATGGAGGTTTTTAAAGTAGGCATGGATGCAATGAATGTTAAGTTGGAAGGGTTGACAAAGTTGTTGCAAGAAAGGCTTCCTAGTGGTGACAAGGTAATCCATGAAAATCATGATGAGTATAAAAGGAATATGAATTATGATTTTAGAGACTCCAATGTGGGGTTTAAGAACCACCACATTCCAAATATAGATATGAAGAAATTTTATGGCAAGGATCCAGTAACATGGATACTACATATGGAGCAATATTTTGATCTACAAGATGTGAAACCCTCATAAAAGGTATGTATTCATCTCTATATTTAGAACTTTGTCATTTTGTATGGTATAGATGGATTTTTTCTTGTAAACCACTTGTCACTTCGTCAATTTTTATGGAGGAATTGATAGCACATTATGAATATACAAAGAGAAACACCTTCTTTAGCCAATTGATAAATGTCAAACAAAAGGGTTCAATAGCAGATCACATTGAAGACTTCCAAAAATTGAATATTAGGGTAATTGATATTCTAGAGGATCATAGGATTGATGTCTTCATAGGGATATTAAAATAAAACATCCAACATGAGGTTCACCTTTTGGAACTTGATTTATTGGAGAAGGCATTTAGGGTGGCAAGAAAACTTGAAAGAAAAATTATGGCAACAAGGAAGTCTACCACTCACAACCATAAAGATGGAAGTGTTCTTGCTCCTAGTCTTCCACAACCTACAAGGTTGATGCCACAAAAATTGAAGGAAAAAGGAGAAAAAGGTATCTGTTGCAGTTGTGATAGAAAATACACTAAAGTTCATAAGTGTTCTTAGAAGAAATTATTATACATAGATTGTGAAGAGGAGGAAGAAAAGGAACAAGCGACGTCAAAAGAGGAGGATAAACACTAGGAATCAACCCCAGAGAAAGAAGAAATGAATCTGGCCATATCTTGTAATGCATTTAAGGGAATTACCACTCCTGAAACTCTTAATATCGAAGGATATATAAAGAAGAAAAAAATTAAAATTGTTTATTAATTCGGGTAGTACCCATAATTTTATTCATTATAAGATAGCCAAGGAATTGAATTTCTTCCTATATCCAGCACCATAGTTTCAAGTGATGGTTGCAAATGGAGGAACTATAAATTACTCTAGAAAGTGCCATAATATTAAGATAACAATGAGGGAATATGTATTGAATAGTCCAATGATTTCCATTCCAATGGGTGGTGATGATATTGTACTAGGAGTCCAGTGGTTACAATCTTTAGGGAGGATAGCTTTCAATTTTCAAGAACTTCTCTTGAAATTTTTTTGGGAAGGAAATGAATTTGAATTAAGGAGTATTGCAGGCAAACCAAGAAAGATAATCAACTCTAATGGCATGACAAATCTTATAAATAAATAACAATGGGGCATAATTGCACAATTATGCTCACTAGAGGTTCAAACATCAAAATCATCTATTTCTCCAGATATCCAAAAAGTCTTGTACAATCACTCAAGGTGTTTTATACTCCCAAAGGCCTCCCACCTATTCATGATCATGATCATGCTATTCATTTGATTCCAGGAAGTGTTCCTCCAAATATCAACCCTTACAGATATCCTTATTCCCAAAAGAATGAAATTGAACGTATGGTTGCATAAATGCTAGAGGCTGGTATAATTCAACCTAGTCAAAGTTCTTTCTCTGCTCCAGTATTATTGGTGCACAAGAAGGATGGATCATGGTGTATGTGTCTAGATTTTAAGGAGATCAACAAGCTCGCTAGTAAAGGTATATTTCCCATTCCTATCATTGATGAATTTTTGATGAATTACATGGAGCAATTTACTTCACCAAGTTGGATCTTCATTCAGGGTATCATCAAATTAGAAAGAAGATTGAAGACATTCCAAAAAAGCATTCAAAACTCATGAGGGTCATTATGAATTTCTGGTCATGCCTTTTGGCCTTACTAATGCACCTTCCACATTTCAAGGTTTAATGAATTCCATTTTCAAACCCTTCCTTAGAAAATTGTTGTTAGTATTTTTTTATGATATACTAATATACAACAAGTCTTGGAAGGATCATGTTGACGGGGTGCTCAAACTATTGGAGGAGAAACAATTATATGAAAAATCCTCCAAATGTATCTTTGGAGTACAAGAGGTGGAATATTTGGGTCATGTTGTATCTCATGAGGGTGTTAATGTTGACCCTAGCAAAATTAAAGCCATTAAGGAATGGAAAATCCCCACAAGCATAAAGCATCTTCAAGGATTTCTCGGGTTGACAGGGTATTATCACAAGTTTGTTAAGAATTATGGGGGAATAACAGCACCTTTAACATCATTACTAAAGAAAGATTCATTTTCTTGGACTCTAGAATCAACAAAGGCCTTTGAACATATTAAAGAGGCAATGTGCCAAGCACCAGTCTTAGCTACTCTAGACTTCACAAAAACTTTTATTTAGGAATGTGATGCTTCAGGAAATGGAATTGGTGTGGTTTTGATATAAGAAGGAACACACAATGCTTTTGAAAGTCACCCGATAAAAGGAAAGTATTTACACAAACCTATTTATGAGAAGGAAATGTTGGCAATACTACATGCACTAAAGAAATGGTGACCTTACCTAATGGGAAGACACTTCAAGGTAGAAACATATCATGATAGTCTTAAATACTTTTTGTAACAAATATTATCTTCAGAAGAGTAGCAAAAATGGGTGACAAATATTATGGTATATGTCTTTGAAATCATCTACAAAAAAGGGAAGAAAAATGTTGTTGCAGATGCACTTTCAAGAAAGGATGAAGATGTAGAAAAAAATTCTTTGTGCCACTTCTATTATCCAACCTGAGTAGATAACTAAAGCAAGGGATGAATGGAAGAATGATGAATAGGTGTGGTCACTCATTCAAAAGTTACAACAAGGTCCCAATACATCTGATAAATTTAGCTGGATAAATGATTCATTATAGTACAAAGATCGCTTATATCTTAGTAAGAATTCACAACTCAAACAAAAGATTCTTTTGGAATTGCACACCTCCCCCTTAAGAGCGCACTCAGGATTTTTAAAAACTTACCATAGGGTCAATAAGGATTTTTTTTTGGATGGCCTTAAATCTAATATTTAGAATTTTGTGGTAGAATGTTTGGTTTGCCAACAAAATAAATTTGAGACAATTAAGATCTCAGGTTTGTTACAACCTTTACCCTTTCCAATTCAGTGTTGGGAGGAGGTCTCAATGGATTTTATCATAAGTTTACCCAAGTATTAAGGAAAGAGTTTCATCATGGTGATAGTTGATAGACTTACCAAGTATGCACACTTTTGTGCATTATCTCATCATTTTAAAGCCAATACAATTTCTACTTCATTTATGGGAACAATCCAAAATATTCATGGAAACCCAAAGATTATAGTAAGTGAAAAAGACCCCATTTTCACTGGAATTTTTTGGACGGAATCATTTTCTTGTCTTGGTACTCAATTAGCTCATAGCTCATCTTATCATCCTCAATCTGATGGGAAAAATGATATATTGAACAAATGTTTGAGAGGATATCTTCATTGCTTTGTATCTGATAAACAAACACAATGGGTCAAATGGTTACCTCTATTTGAATGGTGGTATAATACTTCCTTCTATATTGTATCAAAAATGACCCCATTTATGGCACCTTATGGATATCATCCACCATCCATCACATCATATTTAAGAGAAAATTCTAAGATTCAAGCAGTGGAAGATCACATCGAGCATCAAAAAAAAGTTCTCCAACTCTTAAAGGATAACCTCACTGTGGTGCAGAATCTAAAGAAACAACAGGTAAATCTACATCACAGTGAAAGAAGTTTTGATGTAGGTGACTGGGTCTTTTTACGGCTACAACCATACAAACAATTCTCTCAAGAATGCTAAGAAGGATAATAAATTATCACCCAAATACTATAGTCCTTACAAGGTGTTGCAAAATATTGGTACTATGGTGTACAAATTGGAGTTGCATGCTTCTTCCCGAGTACACCCAGTTTTCCATGTTTCATGCTTAAAGAAGGTTATCGATGACAAGCTTCTAGTTCAAACAGTGTTGCCAGAACTTGACGAAGAAGGAAAAATCATATAAGAGCCTGAAGCAATCTTGGAAACAAGAACCCGATAACTACAGAATCGACCAATTTCAAAGTATCTCATTAAGTGGAAGAACTTAACCGCTGAAGATTCCAGCTGGGAGGATGAGAATTTTATACATAAGCATCAATAACTACTCAAGCGTTGAGGAAAACACTTTTTTGAAGGAGAGGGGCATGTTAGGTCCCTATAATAATAATGTAGCCCCCTAATTTTTACTATTAGTGTAGCCCCCTTATTGTTATTGTTGTGCCCATGTAGTCCCCATATTGTTATTGTTGTGACCCATAGAAGCCCACTATTGTTATTGTTGTTCCCCTACATTATTATTTTTATGGAGGCTCTACTTATATTGTGACCCCTTAAACTCCTATATATACAAAGGAGGTCTTTTCATTTATATCATCCAAGAATTTTTCATCTATGTAATGTAAAGTGGGTTATCCCCTTGAAGAGGATACTTTTTTAAGCCATTGATCTATCATTTTGTGAGCTGGTTGCATAATAAACGAGGTCTAAAAAATTTTGCCAGTGTTTTGAGGTATCAAACGTTTTTTCAAGGTAAAACTTTGTTTCTTTAGTGAAGCACATTTTTCATGTTGTTCTACACAGAGATATTTCCAACGGTAGAAGAAGCGCGTCAATCAGAGTTCGTATGCAAAAATTATGCCACTTAGAAGTTGACCTTCCTGTTTTTACACCTATAATTCGAGGATTTCGCATCAGCCCCCGTTATTCATGGAAAATGGGATAGCCACATTATTATGATGTAAAAGACTCTATAAGGGTCTATACTCTAACTCTAGTTAAGAGTTGATGTAGTCAAAATTAACCACTAGTAGGTTATCAGGTTGTATTATAACGAGCCACTAGGAGGAAGAGGCATTCCATTATTTCGAGAGAATTTTGTTCCACAGTTGATCAAAGATAGCCATGAGAGATAGAAGGTAGAGGAAACAGAGAGGATCTATACACTATAGCATCCCACAGTCCACAGGAATTATTTATTTGTACTTTCAGCATTATTTTCGAGATAGAGAAAGAGAGCGAAGTGGCCTCACCTTCCAACTGGGTTTTCTCCTGAAAGGGTTTCCCAAAGAATATATTGTGTTTAATGTGTGTGTGTGTGATTATTTTGTCATTCTCTATGTTAGTGCCTGAATATACCTCAGGCTGAAGGAAGGAAGGTCTAGGGTAACATCAGACCATGCTTAACCTAGTAGCTAGCCCTACCAGGTCAGGAGAGGGCTCTCTCCTTGTCAATATCAATTAGAATATAGAAAATAGGGCTTGAGATGACTTAAATGAATGCTGATTAGGCTAGGTATATTAGGTCAGAGGATTTTGTTTGATTTTGATGGTTGGTTGTTGGATCAAATGAAGAAGGCAATTTTGGGTCCGGGAAATCAACTCAGATTTGCAGGATGTTCTATGGGGCGAGGTAGGTAGGTGTTTTGGCACTTTGAATTGAGTGTGATGGTAAGTCTATATACTAGTTAGGTGTTGGAGAGGGCATGTAAGGTTCATGAGTCCTCTTCAAATAGCAGAAAATGCTAAAAACTAAACGTATCCTCAAGGCAGAGCACTGAATATCAATGGATTCCAGCTATTTATCTTGATTCATTTAGTTATGAAGAAAGAAATAGATGTTGGCACATATACACATAAGAGAAACTAAATAGAAAAGGAAGAAACAATGCCAAGACACATTACCACAAAAATCCCACAAAATGCTGCAAAACCCTGGTTCATTTCCTTGCCAAACTGCAAAAGTGATTTACAATAAAGCTCAAAGCTTCCACAAGAGTCCAACCTTTACAAATTACTAAGAACATACATAATATAGGCATCAAACCACCTATGCTAGCCATCAGGGGTCGAATCCATGAGTCAAGAGCTGTTTCAACAACATCTAAACTAGGAACTAGAAAATAGGCAGTGGAACAACTTGCCTCTAAAACTATGGAAACTGATTCATTCATCCTCAAACCACCTCTAAATGATGTATCTACCTCCTCAAGTCATTTTTAATAAAATTTACATCATATTACATCAGTTACCATCACAAATTTACCAAGGAGAAGATAAAAAGTCAACTGATAGTCAAACTGGGCGAAAATCTGAGTTTTTAAGCAAAATTGGCAAAAATTTGCCTAATGTGCAGCGCCTTGAGCTTGATGCGCAGCGCCGCTTCAAGGCTAATTTTGGAGGCCTTACTCTCATCCAAATTAGGCCCAAGATAGATTTTTGGAAAGCCCTACCTGTCTAGTTTTTGGAACTCTTTGAATTTTCTAATTTGGAGGTCATTTGTCCCCTCAAAAGTGGATTCTCCCAAGACTAGTTCCTGTGTGTCCAAAAAGTGGCAGAGAAGGCACTTTTCGAGTGTTTTTTGCCCTTTTGGTGGCCAAGATCTCCTTGAAAATTGATGAAACTTTCTGGGTTTGATTATTCTCTGATGCTGAATCCAAATCTACAAGCCATTTTTCAAGAGGATGCACCAATTCAATGTGCAGCGCTGGTGGCACTACGCATCAGCCAGAATTTCATGTGTTGCCTAATCAAAAAATGGAAAATGACAAAATTGTTTCAAAATTTGCCCAATTTTGGCTCAAATCTGCATCATGGGTTGCTTTGTTGAGCTAAAGTCTCATCAGCCAAAATGTTGAGCTTTTAATCCTTCGTTTTTCCTCCTTAGTCTTGCTAGTTCATGGTGAAATTTTACCCTCTGAACCATCTCACAAAACTCAAAACAGGACTGAAATCTGAAACATGTGGTGGCTAGAGGGCAGGCAAGAAGTTCACTCATGCTGATAGTTTCCTCCTCGAGGTTTCATTGGCTGCAAATTCCTCTCTCTAAAACTATCACTTAGGGTGTCTTCTTCATATTCAAACTCACTGTTTCGCTCCATTTTTGTCTTTTTAGTGAAAGATGGACAGTTATGTAAAATATGAGTATGAAGAGATTTTATAAGAAGAAAGACAATGGTGAGATGAAATGAGAGGGTAGGTGGGTGTACAAGGAGCTAGGGTTTGATGGGAACGGGTTTAGGGTTTGGTGAAGGGATTAATTTTTATAGGGAAGTTGGGGAAGATGATATGGGTTAAGTGAGATGGGATTTAAAGGTAAATTTAGGGGAAATAATAATGGGAAAATGGAGACAAGTGACAAGAGCTTGCAACGGTGAGAAATCAAGTAGAATCAATTAGGGTTTTGAATTTTAGGATGTTAAAACCATCATCAAAGCATAAAAAACCCTATGTGAGATCAAAAGAGAGTTTACTTACTTACTTGGAGGAGAAATGCAGCAATGAGAGTGATTGGAGGTGAAGTTTGAGGGTTTTGAGGCATTACTAGCCAATGTGCACTACCTTAAACCAAATGCACAACGCCTCTGTAAATTTACATTGGAGAAAATTGCCTGATGTGCAGTGCCTGCCCAATGCGTGGCGCCAACCTCCTTATGCGCAGCACCACTGTTCCTATTTGTAGCACCAACTTCAAGGTGAGTTTTGACTACCTTCCCGATGTCTAAATTGGGTGTGTGATAGCCCATTGGAAATATTGTCGAGTCTACTTTCTAGAACATCTGCAATTTCTCAATTTGGAGTTCATTTTTGCTATCAAAAGTCAAATCTCCCAAGACTGGTAAAAATGGGCAAAATGAGGCGGCCTAAATGCAGAGTGTTGTTGCAATCAACTTTTGAAGGTCTTCCTAAAATCCAAATTGAGCTCATGATAGTTCATTGGAAAGATATTTTTGTCTAAATAGCGTTTAAATCATCAAGAAATTCATTTGAACATCACAGATAGGTGAAATATTGATTTTCCCAAGGTCGCTCCAGAAGTGTATTAATCCTCCTGAGGCTAATGATGTTTTTGACAATTCTCTGAAACCATGAAACCTGTGTAAAAATTGAAATATTGTTTTCTTATTGGATCAATGATGGACAAAAACCTCTATCATTTTTGTAAAATTCATCTTTTATTGCTCAGAAACATAATTTGAAGAAAACATATCTCGATATGTGGAACAGGGGATTTGTATAAATGAAGGGAAATGAAGGGGATGAGAGGCTTCTAAATTCTTGAGAAAAATTTAGGAAGTAGGCAGGAATGTTAGGAATCAAGGGAACATGGAATTTCAAAGATTGAGTGAGGGGAAGGGGTCCAAAAGGTCGAAACATAGTCCTAGCCTAGAAAATTGTCAAATTATAGCAATAAACTAGGGTTTGTGGGAAAATGATGAATTCGAGGGATATTAGTGATGGGAATTGTTTAAGAGGGTATATTAGGGATAGGGGAAGGTGTATGAACATCAGGACACAAGTTTTGTTGATCATTTGGCCATCCAAGAAAAATTACCTTCAAAACCCTAGGAGAGGGAAATGAGGCTTACCCAAGTACAACTAAAGCACGAACAAGGTGTAAATGACCCATTGGAACCTGAAATGGTGATGAGAACTATTTGAATGATGGCACACTCAGCTAAATGTTGACATGGACCGACACTTGGAAAACTTTGGAAAGAGTGAAAACAAACCCTAGAGCTAATACCTAGTGACCAAATTTTACTTGAATGTTCACTGAAATGACAAAATTTGACTTTGACACCCTAAGACCACTTTGTAAGAGAATATTTGATCACTAGTGGAAGGTTTCAAAGACTGACACTAACATTGGCTCCAATGGGGATGGTATCTCCTTGGAGGTGCCAAGAACATTGTAGACCAAGTAGCCTTATCCATTGGGCATGGAGTCAAAAACACAAACTGAAATGGATGACTTAAAACTAACGACTCGAAGACACAAACTAACTTGAAACTAACTCAATACTAAAACAAAACTGAAAAACTAGAAAATATGCTCAAAATGGAGCTTACTCAATAAAACCTACTCTAACTATTCCATTCATCACCTGATCATGTGAAATGAAACAACCAATGCAACTAAGTAAGCATTATAGATGTTGTTTGAATTCTCTGCAAGTGCTTTCTTATGAACAACAAGAGAGAACTACTGAAAGGAAACTTCCATGAAAACCTGTAAACAGATCCATTAAATAATATGGATTCTCTATCCGACTCCAAAAATACTGCATAAGGATCTTGAAATTCATGTGCACTAGGACTTAGCTCATCCAATGGATTACTTTTCTCCTCCTCATACCATGAATGCAAACTTTTGTCTAATCTTTGTGTCAAGACTCCTGCTAAAAATGACAAAGAAATCGGTTGTCGGATCAAGTTTGTATCAATACTTGTTTCAATATCACAGTTAGCTAGTGGAGAAGGACTTTGATTGTAGACATCATCCAACACATCAGCTATTGGATTGTGAAAAACTTGAAAATACTGTTGCAACCCATTTTCTATTGGTTCTACTGAGATTACATGATTTCCTACAGGGTGCTCATTTGAAGATATACTATGCAATTTTCCCTTCAAAAACTGAAATGATTCAAAACAAAATGGTACGGAATCAGCTTACATCATTTGATCATATGTTCTAGCTTCCGAGTCTTCATCTGCAGCTTGACATTCAATGGCATTTGGGGGCTACAAATCTGGATATGAGAAGTCTTGAACAAGGATCTCATTGCCCTCAAGATGGTCCAGATCAAAACTTGTCAACCGTTGACTTCTGATTGCATGAAATTGGTCTCTGATGAATTGAAATGAAGCAAAATAAAAAGGCAAAGATCCTTCACTTACTTCCAAATTTGATGCACTTTCCTCCTCACTTCCATAGCTAATATGCATTGGTTAATCACTGTACTCGAGCTACTCAAAGTGAACTTCCTCCTTCCACAAACTGGCTATTGATTTGTCTGCAAGACTAGCTTCTATTTGGATAACATAATCATCATCATACTGATCAAACTGAGGCAAATCATCAATACAAAACACATCATCAAGCATACATGTCATATCAACAGATCTCTCTTCTCCAAGATGATCTACAAAACAATCATTATCAGGTCTATGACAACTGGGATAAGAAATAAAATATTTTTCAATCAGCAACTTATTCCACTTCAATCAGCGAGCCATGGTCTTGAACATTAGACTCATTCCTTGTGGTGATCCTTTGCATCATCTCTTCCACTACACTTACCAAAATCTCGATCTTTACCTCTGAAGATGTCAATTCCTCTGGATCTATGTTCTTCATATCTTCTTCCTTCAGCCTTACCCTTCTGATCAACAAATTAGCCTCTACATCTACTACACCGTTATGCATCCCTTCAAGTGTTGCAAGGTTCCTTTCCCCCAGTTCAAACTCTATTTCCAGATCAAAGGCATCCGGGTAGTGCAAGAGAGTGGATCCAGGAGGAGGTCTTATATTAACCGGCATCGAAAAATAGACTTGCTTAAACCTGGCAGAAAATTGTTGTATTGTCTCCCCTGGCAATCTTTTTCGCTGGTTATATTCTTCTATAATCAAGAAAGGGTATTTTCTGACCACCCACTTGTTGAGGAAAACTTTGACGAACTACTGGAAATTTGTAATGCTCGCATCAGGCAGGGTTTTGAACCAATTCTTGACTTTTCCTTGCAAGGAAAGAGCAAAAATCCTAATACTGACATCCTCTTCATCAACTTCAAAATGTCAATAAAAGACTCAAAATTCAGTACATGTCTCTCAGCAGTGATGTTTTCACATTCACCATCAAATTTTGGTAGATATAGGTCATGATTTTTAGGGAAATCATGGGATATAGGAGGTAAAATCAAAGGCTTGTATTGATTTGGAATTTTACAAGGTATAGGCGCATGTACAGAAGGTGTAGAATCAATCTTGGTCTCTTGAGGCTCATCAGTTTGAAGATGGTCATCACAAGCTTTAGAACAAGGGTCTTGATCAAGCTCAAAGACATGCAAATATTTGCTATTCACAATCTTCAAAGGGAAGGAATCAAATGCAGGCCAAGGATCTTTTCTCAACTACAATATACTTTGCAAAGCCTTCTTGACATTCTCAAGAAAAGAGAAGAAATAATTTATAACAAAGAAAAAACTGTCTTGGATGAAATTCCAACTTGAATACCTGATATGTCCATACTGTCCTTTCATGTTTCTGCGGATCAGGTTCATCCTCCAGTGGAGTCCTTGGATCTAATCGTGAAACTGATTTGGAGTCACCATGTGAATGATTTCAGCCTTGCTGTGTCTAATCGTTGTCCACCATCAACAATCAGATCTGAACTTGATTGATCTTTCCCGGAGAAGATCTGTCACCTCTTCCCTAGTGCAGTCGCCACTATGTTAGCGCCTAAATCTACCTCAGGTTGAAGGAAGGCAGGTCTAGGGTAACATCAAACCATGCTTAACCTAGTAGCTAGCCCTACTAGGTCGGGAGAGGGCTCTCTCCTTGTCAATCTCAATTAGAATATAGCAACTAGGGCTTGAGATGACTTAAAACAATGTTGATTTTAGGCTAGGTATATTAGGTCAGAGGATTTTTTTTTATTTTGATGGTTGGTTGCTAGATCAAATGAAGAAGGTAGTTTTGGGTCCGGGAAATCAACTCAGATTTGCAGGATGTTCTATGGGCCAAGGTAGATAGGTGTTTTGGCACTTTGAATTGAGTGTGATGGTAAGTTTGAGACCAGTGAGGAGTTGGAGAGTGCATGTAAGGTTCATGAGTCCTCTTCAAATAGTAGAAAACACTAAAAACTAAATGTATCCTCAAGGCAGAGCATTGAATATCAATGGATTCCTCCTATTTATCTTGATTCATTTAGTCATGAAGAAAGAAATAGATGCTGGCACATATACACATAAGAGAAACTAAATAAAAAAGGAAGAAATAATGCCAAGACAAATTACCACAAGAATCCCACAAAATGTTGCAAAAACCTGGTTCATTCCTTGCTAAACTGCAAAAGTGATTTACAGTAAAGCTCAAAGCATCCACAAGAGTCCAACCTTTACAAATGACTAAGAAAGTACATAATATAGGCATCAAACCACCTATGCTAGCCATCAGGGGTCGAATCCATGAGTCAAGGAGCTATTTCAACAACATCTAAACTAGGAACTAGAAAATAGGCAGTGGAATAGCTTGCCTCTAAAACTATGGAAACTGATTCATTCATCCTCAAACCACCTCTAACTGATGTATCTACCCCCTCAAGTCATTTTTCATCAAATTTACATCATAATACATCATTTACCATCACAAATATACCAAGGAGAAGAGAAAAAGTCAACTGATATTCAAACTAGGTGAAATTATGAGTTTTTAGGCAAAATTGGCAAAAAATTGCCTAATGCGCAGCGCCCTGAGCCTGATGCGCAGTGCCGCTTCAAGGCTACTTTTGGAGGTCTTCCACTCATCCAAATCAGGCTCACGATAGCTTGTTGGAAATCCCTACCTATCTAATTTCTGGAACACTTTGAATTTTCTGATTTGGAGGTCATTTGCCCCCTCAAAAGTGGATTCTCCCAAGAATGGTTCCTGTGTGTCCAAAAAGTGGAAGAGAGGGCACTTTTTCAGTGTTTTTTGCCCTTTTGGTGGCCAAGGTCTCCTCCAAAATTGATGAAACTTTCAGGGTTTGCTTAATTTTTTATGTTGAATCCAAATATACAAGCCATTTGTCAAGAGGATGCACCAATTCAATGCGCAGTGCCACTAGCACTGCGCATCAGCGAAAATTTCTTGTGGTGCCTAATTCAAAAATTGGAAAATGACAAAATTGTTTCAAAATTTGCCCAATTTTGGCTCAAAGCTGCATCACGGGTTGCTTTGTTGGGCTAAAGTCACATCAGCCAAAATGTTGAGCTTTTAATCCTTCGTTTTGCCTCCTTAGTCTTGATGGTGAAATTTTGCTCTCTGAACGATCTCACAAAACTCAAAACAGGACTGATATCTGAAACATGTGGTGGCTAGAGGGCAGGCAAGAAGTTCACTCATGCTGATAGGTTCCTCCCTGATGATTTTTCCACCTTTATGAGGTTTCCTTGGCTACGAACTCCTCTCTCTAAAATTATCACTTAGGGTGTCTTCTTCATATTCAAACTCACTGTTTCACTCCATTTTTGTCTTTTTAGTGAATGATGGACAGTTATGTAAAAGATGAGTATGAAGAGATTTTACAAGAAGGAAGATAGTGGTGAGATTAAATGAGAGGGTAGGTGGGTGTACAAGGAGCTAGGGTTTGATGGGAAGGGGTTTAGGGTTTGGTGAAGGGATTAATTTTTATAGGGAAGTAGGGGAAGATGATATGGGTTAAGTGAGATGGGATTTAAAGGTAAATTTAGGGGAACGGATAATGGGGAAAAGGAGACAAGTGACAAGAGCTTGAAATGGTGAGAAATCAAGTAGAAGAAACTAGGGTTTTGAATTTTAGGATGCTAAAACCACCATCGAAGCATTAAAAACCCTATGTGAGATCAAAAGAGAGTTTACTTACTTGCTTGGAGGAGAAATGCAGCAATGAGAGTGATTGGAGGTGAAGTTTGAGGGTTTTGAAGCGTTATTGGCCAATATGCAGTGCCCTGAACCCAATGAACAGCTCTTCTCTGATGCGCAGCGCCAGTGTAAATTTACACTAGAGGAAATTGCCTGATGCGCAGTGCTTACCCAATGCACAGCGCCAACCTCTTGATGTGCATCGCCACTATTCCTATGCACAACGCCAACTTCAAGGTAAGTTTTGACTACCTTCCTGATGTCAAAATTGGGCATGTGATAGCTCGTTGGAAATATTGTCGAGTTTACTTTCTAGAACATCTTGAATTTTTCAATTTGGAGTTTATTTGCCTTGTCAAAAGTCAAATCTCCCAATACTAGTCAAAATGTGCAGAATGAGGTGGCCTAAATGCAGAGTGTTGTTGCAGTCAACTTTTGAAGATCTTCCTAAACTCCAAATTGAGCTCATGATAGCACATTGGAAAGTTCGTTTTGTCTAGATATCATTTAAATTGTTAAATAATGAATCCATACAGGTGAGGATCATTTTATAGATGAGGAATGACCTGTTATAGAGTTTTGTGAACCCAACGTTTCGGACTACCAAGTGAGTCCATCATCAAGGGATGCGTCAATAGATATTCACCAGATTTTAATGATTTGTCCAAGAGCTCTATTTAGGGTATATATAAGTTTTTAAAGAAAAGATATATAAAATTTGGTCGGCCATTATCTTATTAATTTTTCATTTATTATTAT